>CANXYC010115763.1:0-39565 GCA_948193065.1 Aleurites moluccanus | reverse complement strand
AATTTATTAATCATGCCACCGTGTGTAATATTTGTCATATTTTAAATTTAATTTTATTCAAATTTATATCAATAGACACCCATCCTCAAATAGCAGGGATATTAAAGTAATTTTGTTTTAAATATTTTGTAATTAATCTTCGAATATTTAATTGGATTAAAAAAATGTAAATAAAAATATTTAATTAGGGATAAAGATTTGAAAAAAGAAATCAATTTCTGTTTGGACATAAGGATTGTAGTAAATTAGTGACGATTTTGAAAATAAAGGACTATTATTATTAATTAAACCAGGAGCCAATTTTAAAACAATCCAATCCCCAAATAGTTCACTCTCACTATCACTTGTTCGCCTCCTTTTTCCGTTTAATTTTCTGCTTTCCATTTATCTATCTCCTTTCACCAGCAACCCGCAGAGGTAACTGAATTTTCTTGCAACCTCTCTCCCTCTTCTACTTCTTCAATTTTCTTGTAGTTTTTGTTCATGATTTTCTTGTTCATAATATTGTATTATGCTCAAAACAAATGGTTGTGAAAAATCCAAAGAACCCAGAACAGAGAACCAAATTGATTTGATGGGTTATTATCAAATTGTCAATTTAGCTGTTTTGCTTCCTAATAAATTCGTTTCCTTTGGTCATGGACCTCATTGTTATTTGACCTCATTGTTATCTGCATTTTTGATAAATAAGATGAAATTAATGAATTGTGTGAATTAAAACTAAAACAATCCATAAAAATTGTCAAGATTTTAGTAGTAGCTTATAACAGAGTTGTAGAAATATCCATATAATCATCTCAAGATCTTAAACAAAGCTTTTCTTAAGGTAAGACTTGGTATCAAGTATAAATCTTACTTGCTACAAAATGAGAATATTCCTAGTTATTGACTTATTTATTCATTTTATTTGCAGTTATTTCTTCAATGAATTCGGATATCGCTGAAACTGAGTATAGCTCTGTAGTTTCTTCCAAAAGGCAGCGAATAAATTCAGTGAAAATGAAACTAAAGTGTAAGTGTTGCTCTAAAATATATGAAATAGACCCCAAGTTTGACCAGGAATGCCTTATGCATGTTTGTTCAAGTTGTGCTCAGGAGAATGCGCATCAATTTAAAGTGCCTTATGGAGGGAAATTAGTCGGAAAATTTGATCAAGATATGCATAAAGAGTTGGTGGTTTTAGCAATTTTAAGACATGGATATACCTTTAAATTTGCCGAGCATGAGACAAGTAGAAAAATTCATGTTAATCTAAATAAGGATGTTAAACCAATAAGTAGGAATGTAGCTAAAGCACACTGTTTAAAGATATATGAGAGAGAAAAGAAGTACTTAAATGCAATTTGGAGAAAATTCCTAGTAGGATTTGTTTGACATACGATATTTGGACTTCGTCTTTCACTCAAAAGTATCTTTGTCTCACTGCCCAATTATGTGGATGACAATTGGAAGTTAACTAGCAAAGTTCTAAAAATTTTTCATGTTCCTCCAACATGCAATGCGCATGATTTTGTTTACATCATGTTAAAAGAGTGGAGAATTGAGAACAAAATATTTACAATCACCTTGGATGATGCAAGGATTGGTGATACTATGCAGGATTTATTGTTCAATCACCTTAATAGGGTCGGTGATTTGCCTTGTAATAAAAAAAAAATTTATGTTTATTGTGGTGCTCAAATCTTAAACCTCATTGCTTAAGAAGGGGGTGAAATTTGTGATTGGTACAAAGGATAGGCAACTAAAATTTGAAGAATGTGCAAGGCGTGCTGGTTATGATTGTTCTAAAAGTTTGTGGTTAGATTGTCCAGATAAATGGAATTCCACATATCTCATGCTTGATAGAGATCTCTTTTATCGTCATGCATTTACTAGTTTGAAGATTGTGGAGAGACTTTACTCTTGGCATTTGACAGATCAAGAGTGGGATAGTGTTAGTAAGATTTGTAAATTTTTAGAACCTTTTCATGATTTTGCAGATTTTTTTTCAGGCACCTATTTTGTTAAAATTTGGATGATTGAGTTCAGTTTGTTGCTAGGGAGGAAGGAAAAAGATCATTGTATGAGTGATATGGCAGCTAGAATGAAAATGAAATTTGATAAACATTGGGATTGCTACAGTGTTGTGCTTGCTTGTGCTGTTATATTGGATCCCCAATGTAAATTGGCATTTGGAGAGTTCTGTTATCAAAAGTTAGATGTGAGAACTGCTGCAGAAAAGTGCACAAACATTAGTAACCAATTACGTAGTCTTTTCAAAGAATATATGAGAAAACACTGTACTTCTTCAAGTATAGCGTCAACTAAAAAGATAGATATGTATTTATACTAAAATAAATAAGATACATAACGAAAACATTGGATATAAAAAGAAAGTCACAGTGATCGAAAACAAAATGAGAGAATAAAGATTAAGATAATTTGAATATGTGAAATGGAGACCAGAGAAATTCTTATTAGGAAGATTAAGTACATTGTGATAAAGGAAAAAAAATTAAGATATAGACTTAAATTGACATAGTGGTAAGGAATACAATATGATTTAAAATTTTTGTAAATGTTAGAAGACATTGTTGCCAAAATCATTTATAATAAAAATATATATAACCGATTTTAATTAATTTTAAGATTAAAATTAAATTAAATTGAGTTGAGTATTGCTTAAGAAAAATGAAAGTGAATATTAGAATTTGAAACTTGAACTTTTGCACTCTATTATTGAATAACAAATTTGAATATATTTGGCTTGAACAGTTTGATTTACTTCTAAACATAGAAATACTTTTATCAATACAAACTCAGAAAACTTTTTCAAATAATTATTAAGCTAACAAATATTATAAAACAAACAATTAAATTTGTAGAAACAAAAGATAAATTTAAAAACATAATAAAAAATAATGGTAAAAAAAAGCTCCTTTGTTGATCAATATTTAGGGAGTGAACATTCTTTAGGAAGATTATCTTGGAATCTCTTGTTATCTTGACAATAGTCATAAATCATATGATGTTCTCTAACCCACTTGAACCATCTTCTCTGTATAGATGTTAATGTACTATAATTTTTCTTATTCCACCAATTACTAGAGCTTTCTGCCCTACAAAATCTTGGATTTCCATTCCAAACACAAGCATCAATCTTATAATCCTTGAATGAAGCTATGAAGGGACCTTTTGACCAATCAATTTTATCTTTTCCACCCCTTGTTGCCCAGCTATCACCATTCCACAGGCTAATTTTGATGCCCATTGGTTGCCACCTTGGATATGCTACTCCTTTGTCTGCATGGTTTCTGTATACTCTTATAGGAATCCAATCCACCATGAACCTATAAGAAACATAAATTTTATGATAATTTTCTTAACTTAATCATAAAAGATTACTCAAGCTTATTAAAAAATAAGGTATTAAATTCGAGTCTTGTAAATATAAAAAATAGGTAATGAGAGAGATATGCCCTCTTTATAAATCCAACCAACTCGAATGTAGATTAATCAGATCCAATGTATTTTACGTAGTCAAAACCAAAAAATAGTGCTTACACAATTTGGTGAAGATTCCACAAGACAGAATAATTATGGAAATCCTTAGTAGGATCGAACCATAAATAAATCCTTTCTTCACGATCATCTAACCCATCAGCATAAACATTGGTTTGAAGAATATAAGGCTGTCCACTCACATTCCCAAGGAACTCAAAATCTATCTCATCACGGTTTGGTTGATCTGATGCTAACTGCAATTCATTAATTTCACATAATTAATCAAGTATTGCACATATAATTACAAGAAAATTAACCAATAATTAAAAAAATTAATTTAGTTAGTTAATTATACTTACATAAAATGCCAGAACTGTGCCTGCTGAATGGCCTGGAACTAATTTAATTTGCATATCAATCCGCCCAAACAAGAACATCTGATTCGAAGAGAACCCAGATCCTAGAACAGTTTTTAATTCAAATTAAAATTAAAAAAAAATTGTTATCACCAAATTAATTTTTCGTCTATTAATTGTAAATGAATTTAACAAAATTTTATGAAATTCATTTGAAATTTTATATTTCTATGTTTGATATAATAGAAAATATTCATTTCACTTCCATAAGTTTAATTTTATAAAATTCAACATAATTTTATACTTTAAATTTATATATACCAAACAAAGATCAAAATTAATTAGCTTTGAATAGATTTTGCATCATACCAGATTCTTGGTCAAGCTTCAAACTTCTTGTCCTGCCATCAGCAGATGTGTTTACATGACTAGGAGACCATGTTACAAAGAAATCTTTATTAAAATCTCCAGTGGAAACAACAGAAGAAAATGAAATTCGAAATAAATTAGCTACAATGAGTCCAATTAAAGCTATAAAATTGAAAATATGTGACATGATTTTTGTTGAGATATATGGCTAGAGGAGGGATATAGTAATGAAATGTTTGATAATAAGGTATTTATATGTATTGGATAGGAAGTTAGTTAAGTTATGTGAATAGAAAAAAAGTGTTCTGTTCAAGAAAGAATTTCTTTAAAGAGAAGCAAAGGAATATGATTTTTATGAGTTAATTTTAATTAATTAATTAATTTTATGAGTACATAAGCTTAGTCACTTCTCTAATTTGCTTAACATTTTTTTTTTCCTATTATGGAGGTGTTTGAATTATCAAATACAAAACTCAATTGTCATTTAAAAATATATACGTTGATAATTGAGAAATTATCAAGTATTCAGATGAAAATCAATTATTAATTCTTTTCATTCAAATCGACAAAATTTGATAATAGGTAAAAATTATTATATTCATTATTGATTTTTTGGATAAAAATTAATTATTAATTCTTTTTATTTAAATCAGTAAAATCTAATAACATGTAAAAATTATTATTGCCGATTAAAGTTTTTGTTAACTGAAAAAAATATTTTTATTCTAAATTGATAATTATGAATCGCTCATCTAAACACCTTCTTAATATTAAAGTAATATTATGGATCAATTTCCGCGCATTATATTATATCTCTTTTTTATCTTATTAAACGCGGATTATTTAGACTGGAAAAAAATTATGGACTATTCAGCAAAAAGAAAATTCATAAATAATAAAAAATTATGATTTATAGTCTGATTTTAAATTTTAAGTCCAAATCAATAAGCAGAATAACAAGCTTAACATTAAAGTATAATTTACTCATAATTTAATGAGAATAATGTTTCATAATTGAATAAAGGCTTGTATACAAAGCTTTGAATATCTCTGTCCTCAGGCTTCTCAAAATCAAATTAAAGCCCTTTTTGATTTGGCCAGCAGAAAGTTAAGGAAAGTGAAAAACTGAGTTGAGAATTAACTTTCTTTTATATTATTTTTCTTTTTAGAATGACTTGTTCTTTTAAACTTCCCTTTGTACTCTTTGAAGGATTTCATTTTATTCTTTCCCTCTTCCTATAGGATTATGTGTATAATGATAAAATGGATTATATTTTTTAAAAAAAGTTACTAGAAAAAATATATATATTATAATTTAATTTTAATTTATTTCAAATTAATTAATAAGAAAATCAATCAATCAATTAATCAATAAATTATTATTAAATATAATAAAATAATGTTAATTAATATATCATATTTATTCAATATAATTATATATGATAATTTTAAATTAAATTCTAAATTTATAAATAAAAATCTAATAATTTATTTTCAAATATTTATATATACACACATGTTTGCACAATATAATGAATATATACACTAATTCATATATGCATGCATATTAAAATAAGAATAAGATAAATATAATATATTTTTAATAATTATTATTATAACAAATGATAATAATTTTTTTTGTGTATCATCTATAAATTTTTATCAAATAATTTTTTTTATGATTTACTTTATAAAATAATATATTTAGCTTAATAATATACTAAGTTATTTTTCCTCTTATGTTTAAATGATAAATATTATAAAACAAAGGGACTAGCTAATTGAATCAACTACTAATTATCACTTAATAACTATAATTTCTAAACTAAACAAGTTTTATTTTTTTCTTAATTATGATATCATAATAAATTTCATCAACACATTCTTCAATAAAATTGTCATTATTTCAAAGATAATTTAGTGTGCTCATGCAAATATGCATATATGGAAGTGAAATATTTAATTATAATTAAATAGTGGAATCACTTTGTTTACAATTGTTTTAGTGCCCTAATTAGCAGCTACAATTCATCATTAGTATTATTACTTGGTTAAGAATTTAAGAGGACTTTGGAGTATCTTTGACATTAACCCTTCAAAAGTAAACAATCATTTTTCAATGTTGCAAAACTTTGCTAATGTGGAGAACATTAATCTTAGATGCTTAATCAAGTAGAAAGTGAAAAGCACTGAATGAGAATACTGTAGCTTTAAACTAACTTCAAATCATTGTGATCATATTACTGTAAAATCTCAATAAATTAATATGATTGAGACTTGTCAATTATGTTATTTAAAAAATATATTAATTAATTTATAAATTAATAATTTATTAATTTAAAAATAATATTTATAATTCAATAAATATATATTTAATTAATTAAAAATTAATTGTATTTTATTAATTTTGTAATTAATTTAATATAAATTAAATGAATTGAATAAAAAATATATAATTAATTAAATATAAACTAATTAAAATAAAAAAAAAATATATGATTAATTAAATATAAATTAAATTAAGTAAAAAAATGATAAATTGAATATGAATAAAATTAGGTAAATAAAAATAATTGAATATAATTACTTAAATTTTAAATAACCTTTAGAGTAATATTTTAATAAAATACAATCATAATCTATTATATGTATTAATATTGATAAATTATTAATTTATAATATAAATGAGATCATATAATTATTTAATAATTTTTTAAAAAATATTATTTTATTAATTTATTGAAATAATTAATTTAATATATTAGCTTAAGTCGAGACAGTAAAAAATTATTATATAATAAAAATTATTAATTTATCAAATATTAATTTATACAAATTTTAATGTATTAGTTTTTTATTATTTAAACTATATATATGGATATATATAAAAAAAAAAAAAATTACATATGACCAACACCTTAACATAGTGGACTTGCTTTGTTCTTTGTGAACACAATTCAGTCCCACTAAGTTTAATATTTTATTTGATTTTTGTATTATTTTATTTTATAGAAAGAGGCCCATGGCCCAGCTAACAATACAAAATGGGGGCCTGGAAATCCCTCTCAAGGACTCAAAATAAGCTTCATCAAGTCCATTGGAAAACATTTAACATTTATTATTATTATTTAAAGGAAATATATTAGTATTACATTCCCATAGCTAAAATTTATAGTTTTGAATTTATTACTGATATTTAAATAATTATATTTATTTAAAAATATAACAATTAATTTATAGTAAAATATAACTACCAACGTATTTTTTATTGAGTTATCAGTATTAATATTTTATCAACATAATTAAAATTATTAAAAAAAATTCAAACTAATTTTTTATTTTTAAAACATGATATATTTTTATCAACATAGTAAAAGATTTATATATTTTTTAAAAAAAACAAGTCTTGCAAATGCTACCAACTTCAATTTGGGTTGAGGGGGGTTGCTGTGTTTTTTTACACAGCAGCCCCTTATGTGGTTAATTTTAGCTATTTAAAAAATTTTTAAAAAATTTTAAAAAATTATATTTTGATAGTGTTTGATGCAATAAATCTATTGATGTATTTTTCATTCTAAACAAAAATCATTTGGACTGTTAAAAATATATTAGAAATTTTATATATTATATTTAACGGTATAGATTTAACGTATTTCTAATAGATTTAACGTATTTCTAATACATTTTTAGCAGTCCAAATGATTTTTATTTAGAATGAAAAATATATCAATAGATTCATTACATCAAACACTATCAAAATATAATTTTTTAAAATTTTTTAAATAACTAAAATTGGCCACATGAAAGGCTGCTGTGTAAAAAAACACAGCAGCCCCCTCAACCCCTTCAATTTTTACTCATAAATATAGTTTAGAAAAACATCATAAATTCACCAATAAATTCCACTAAATGCATTTATGCCTGAAAGACTTTACTTCAATAAAATAGGACAAATGAGATGTTTAACTTTGAAAGCATATACCAAATGTTACTCTTTAATAATTATAGATATCTTTATATATAATCCTTTTAAGCAATAAATATTCCTATTATTTTTCTACACCACAACCTATCAAGAGAGGAAATTCTTAAAAAACAATGAAATTTTCAATAACGTGCCCATATCACATTTATTAAGTGCAATTAAACTCCAACCACATTTCACTTTCAATGAAATGAATAGGTGTATGAGAGATACCAATGACATGACATATATACTTATTTTCATCTACTATAAGATGTCTAAAACTCCATTGATTTATATTTGCACCTTATATTTATTGATATGAAAATTACATTAATAAAATTATGTCAAAATGCTACATTTAATATTTAAATATTCTTTTTTTTTTACAAAATATACAATAATAAATTAATAGTTAGTGATTAAATAAGTAAAAGATAAAACATTATTCTAATAATATAAGATTTAATTCAATCCTCTAATACTTAAAAAGAAAAAACGTCTCTTTCAAATATTGATCGAGAGTTTTAAATACGAGTCTATCATTTCAAAAAAATTATTAAACTTTTTTATAAAATGGTGATACTTGAGAAAGTTATTTAAACTATACTCTATATATATGATTATGCGAAATAAAGAAAATTATGAATAAAAGAAATTATTCAAATTTTAATTAGAATTTAATTAATAAAAAAAGCCAATCAAATCAAAGTGGAAAAACAAATATTATTTAAATAATTTTTATCATGTCTAGTGAACATAATATAAATAATTTATTTAAGAGATTTCTTTAGGCCATCATAACTTAGATTTTGATCCAATTTCATTAAAAAAATACATATAATTTAAATATATTTTTTTACATATGAACCAAAGAGTGGGTGAAAATCTAATATCCGGGCCCAACCCAAATCTACCCAAAGGGCAAGGCTAGGTTGGTCGGCAATGATTTTTTTATTTTCAATATTTGCGGAGTTTATTACGCCGGATGGTTAAAAAACCGCCCCAACACGGCCATAACTGAACCATTTTCACAACCCACTAGATACTAACTATCCGGCACTAGTTGGAAAGATTTACACATCGTTTGACAATGAAATCGCGCGAGTGTGACGGAGTTTCCTATTCAACAAATCTCTGTAGTTTCTTCTAGTTGTTGGATCCTGTCAGATAAAAAAATTCTACCCAAATTTTAATTAACAGTACCCTTTGTAGGCCTTTACGCATCTCCTGTCTCACCCATTGAATATAGTTTTGCTTTATTTTTTTTTTCTCTGACACCGATAAATACTTTTCGTCTCAGTCTCGAGCTCCAGGTAATTACTTTCTTTCTTGCTTGGTGGCTTGTTTGATTGATTGATTAAATTTTGCTTTTTCATTGTTTTGTTTAATAATAATTCCATTTTCTAATTTCTTCTGTTTTGGTTTTTGTTGGTTTAGTACTTGGATTGAAGTGTTTTGACGTGTGGGTTTTGATTTTGAATGATTAAGGATCGGTTTTTGGTTTGTAATTTGTGGGTTTGATGTGGATTTTTGCTGGTTGAGTTTTTCTGATTTGGGGTTCCATTTTTAATTGTTTTTTAGCTTTTATTTAGTGGGATTCTTGAATGGGGAAGGAAAAATAAAGATGTGTATAGCTTTGTTGTTGAGAAAACCATTTCTCTTTTCTTTCTTTCTTTTTTTCCCTCTGTAATATTAATCTGTCTGCTGAAATTTGTTTGGATTTGATGAATGTTACATTAATTTGATAAAATTAGGGGGAAAATAAAATAGGGCTGCTTCTTGTTTTTGTATTTTGTGCCAGTAAGCTTTTCTTTTTCATGGAAATCTTCCTGAGATTGGATTCTCTTCCTGAAGTCTTTGGAAACGAAACATCAAATCATACCTTGATAAAAGAAAATTTAGAAGAAACCTCTTGGTATGAAAACCTTATAGTAATTATTTTCAGCTAACACACCAAATATGTTTGGTTTTGTATTTTTTAGCACTTGTTATAAAGTTCTCCTGCAGTAAGATGCTTACGAGGAAGTAGTGCCCGTGTCTCACCTATGTTTTTGAAATCTGGTGTGATATAGTAACTAAAACAACCTGAAAATGGTGAACCTTTTCAAAAAGTAACAAGGAAAATGCATTTAATGCACCTTGATTGATAGGACGCTTGATTGCTTACATTTTGATTAGTAATAAATGAAGAAGAAACAGAGGAAAAGTCTTGCTTTACGTGACTGAATTTGCTCCAGGTTTGGTTGGAACCATCAAATGGTTGATTTTTGAAAATTATGTGGAGCTGGTTTTTCCGTATGAATTTTTATTTTATTTTCTCTGGTAACTGGAGGTCTGGGGCGGAGTATAGTAGATTTAAGCAGATATTTGTGGGTTGGGTTCCGCCAGGGGTGGTATTAGAACTTTAAATTGTAGGGGGGCCAAATGTAAAATTGACAATTTGACATTGAAAGAAAAAAAGGCTTGTAAGGGTTACATTATAATTTCCAAATTTTTAGAGTGTCATCCTAATAGTTTTCAAAAGAATTTATGCAAAAATATGATTTTTTCAAAGTTTGGATGGGCCATGGCTCCTCAATCCGTATAAATAGTTCTGCCTTTGGGTTCCACAAACTACAGAAAGTTTTAGAATTGTGGTTAGAAAGTTTATATTTCTGTCGGTGTTTAAAATTTGAATATCTTCTAATAGATTTACTAGGAAAATTTTTGAGGATTTGACATTGTATAGTTCAAAATTAAGTAGGCCAATACTGCAGTGCAATTAATTTGGTGGACAAAAAAGCACTTTCTTCTAGACTAGCTGCTGTTGAAGTTCCGTCTATAAATGGATAAGACTTTGGTCTTAGTGTGTACAAGTTCTTGCAGAAACTAACAAGGTTCTGATATGGATTGCTGACAGTAATAGTTTAACTGCCTTAATGATTGCTTAATCTATTTGAGCTATTTAATTGTTAAATGTTCTAGACAGTTTTTGACTTGCTATATACATAGGAGCAGACGAGAGTTGTAGATTGGAGAATTTCATCATGATCAAACGGACACCAAGTAGAAACTCCAGATCCAGAGGCTACAAGGCAAAGCATGTCCTGCAGATTTGTTTATTGCTTGGTGTGTGCTTCTGGTTAATCTACCAAGTCAAGCATTCCCATGATAAGAAGAAGGAATTTGATGAGAAAGACGCCAAAATCTTAGTCACAGCTGAAAGTGGTGATCGGATATCAAACTTGGGAAGAAAAGGCCTCCATCCTCGTGTACAGGAGGTAACCAAGGATGAGAAACACGAGGAAGATGATGACGAAGATTCCATAGTGGAGGAGGAAGTAAATAAGACGAAAGAAAATAATCTTAAACAAAATAAGGCACAAGATGAAATAAAGCATGAAGAGGAAGAACAAGAAGAGGAAGAAGGAAATAAGCATGAAGAAGAGGGCCGAGAAGAAGGAACTAAGCAGGAAGAGGAAGAACGTGAAGAGGAAGAGAGAGAAGAAGAAGAAGGAAACAAACATGAAGATGAAGAGCAAGAAGAAGAAACCAAGATTGATGAGACAGAAGATGAGGGAAGAGGAGTTGGAGATGATGAGATAGATGAACGTGATCAAGAGAAAATAGGAGGAGAAGCTGATCATGAGGATGATATTGTTGATGAAGAGAGAGGGAGGGAGGAAGAAGGTGAGGATAAGGAAAGCAGAAATGCTGAAAGTGAAGATAAGGAGACTCAGGTGGACCATGAAACTTTAACTGAGGATCAGGATCAGGATGAAGGTGTTCAGAATGATCATGGGGCTCGAGAAGAACAGTACAATGCTGACGATGCTTCCAGTGCGGTGACCCATGATACCCAAACCATAAGCATTGAACCTGAGAAGGTAAACTCTGAGAAAAATGAGAACTCGGTAAGAAATGATTCAGAACTGGAGAAGAATTCTGATAACAACACTGAGAATACCAATGGGGATCAGAAGAACTCAATATCACAGCTTGGAGAAGGTGTAGTGGCTGATAATGGCTCGCCACCAAATGTGACAAGTGGGGACAAGAAGGATGATGAGATTATCCATTCCAAGGATCAGCTCCCTAAAGATGCCTATGATCAATCAGTACCGAGCAACAAGTCAATGGATGCAAGTACAGAAGCTGGCAATAATCCAGTAGGTGGGAACACTGAAATTTCTGGTTCATCCCAGCCAAATGAAACAGTTGTTACATCTGATGCAGTTCAAGCTCAAAAAGTAACAGTAGATGGTACTAATACTGGGAATGCATCTGATCTGGAAGCCACTAAATTGGAACTGGTCAATAACACCATAGTTTCTGGTGTCAGAGGACCTGATATTAATTCAACTAATCCTGACCATGATAAAACTGAGAATAATGGCGACTCAAATTCCTCTACTAATTCAGAGTCTGATGGATCCGATAAGATGGTTAAATCAGAAGTTACAGGTGAAACAAGGGGCAATTCTGGATCATCTTCAATAACAAAAGAAACTGCAGATGCTAATCAAGATGGGAAGTCGTACATCAACAATGAATCAAGCAGAACAGATGGAAATTCAAATTCTGCAACAGATGGAACTGGAGCTGTTGTTCATGACCCCATTGATTCTTCTGATTCTGCCGATTCTTCAGTTGGCAAAGATGAGAAAGAGGCCCTCGTAGATCTGAGCACTCTGCCAGAAAATAGGGAAGGGGTTAACAGCCGAGACTCTGCAGCAGAGTGAGAATTTTCATGAAATGCTTTTTGTGCTTCCGAGTGATCTTAAGAGGTTTAGTTGCTTGTTCACTGTATGATACACAAACAAGGAGAATTTTGGAGTATTTCTTATCAACTTTGAAATATGATCTATGTTTAGGAATACGGTTTTAGCATAGGCAGTTTAATGTTGTTAATGGTTGTATCTGGTATAATTTCTGGCAAATTAAGTTTATAAAAGAAAAGCTTACTCATAAGTAGTTTTCTTTAGGTGCTTGCTGACTCTTGTGAATTTGTTTGTTTGTAACCAAAACCAGAAAGTTTGTCTAGGGGGTGTTTGGTAGAGCGATTGTTAAATGTGCGATTGGTGTAAAAGTGTGATTGATAAATCGTCAAATCGCTAAAAGCAGTTTATAACTGCTTATGAGATTTGCTGATTGAAAAGAAATTTTGTCATAATCGGAATTTTCAGTTGGCTAATCAAATAACACAAATTTTTCTAATTAGCGATGTGCATATTGGCAATCAACAATTAGGAGTATTTAATTGGTCAATCAAACAGTCCCCTAATCATTCAATTTTCAGATGACAGTACTGATTTTTGTAGAATATGAGCATGGTGAAAATTTGCTTTTAGGAGTTCTTGTAAACTCAATTAGTTGAATCGAAAAATTCGAAAATTAATTTATAAGTTAAATTGTATCGCATATAAAATCTGTTTTTTTTTTAAATTCATTTATCAGATTGAATATCTGTTTATTTTGATGATCCAGTCATGAGTTTTACAGATTTTTTAGTTATTATCATTTAATTTTTGTAGTATTTATATTATTAGTCAGTGTGAAAATCATGTTAGAAACTCAATATTAGCTTGGTAAATTTTTGTGCATTATTCCAATCAAGAAATCATCACTATTATTAGCAGACTTGTTTATAAATTAGACTGCAAATTTTAATTTGTGACAAAAATTACGAATCAGGCAAAGTCAAACTTTTGAAAAAATTTAATTGAATTCAGCTTCACCTTTGAACAAGTCTGTTAATTTGTAAACAACTCTTATGGAAAAGAAATAGGAATGGCAATGGGAGAATTTCCATTTTATTTTTATAATTTTTCTTTATATGTAATTATTCTTAACGCAGTGAATAATGTCAATTTCTGCTAATATGGTTTATGTCTTTGAGCTCTCTTTAATAATCGCTTATGAATAAAAAACAATAATAGTTGTAATGATATTTATTATAATAAACAATCACAACAGAAATGTATCCTCTACAAGAACAAGGGTATATCTATAACCTCATATATTATAAAAAATACATAAAATTATTAAGTTATTAGTCTGATTATCACAGATAATTTGTGTTCCTCATTATAAAAAATAATAATGTTTTTCCTCAATTTTTTGGAAATTAATTTTCTTTATCTATTAGAAAAAAGAAAAATAATGATTTTTTATATTTTGAAATAGTTAAAAGATAGGAGTAAAAGGTGTTATTATTTCACAAATGTACTAAAAATTATTTTTATGAGATATATTAGTTTTTATTTCGTTTATTTCATATCATCAATTAAACGTTGATGTCTCTAATTTAAGTTATAATAATATAGAAACAATAATTAGGGAGTATTTTAATATTTAATTATAAAATTTAATTGACATTTAAAAATATATGCGTTGTCAATTGATAAATTATTCAGTGTTTAAATATTTAATTATTAAAAATTAATTATCGATTTATCTTTTTAAAATTAATAAAATCTAATAACAAATATAAATTATAATTATCGATTATAATTTTTATTAATTAAAAAAATATTTTTATCCCATTAATAATTATTAATTATCTATCCATACACTTCCTTCATTGAAACCCACCAACATTTTTCTATGAAATCACAGCTATTACCAAGTCATTCATAGGCAATAATATCATCCCTTCATTACAGCTTTAGTCACAATCATTGCCAAACTTATAATTGATATAGTTTCTTAAAATGTCATGAATAACTTGGGTCCTTTTTTTGAATTTGTAAAAGTAAACCAAAGTCAACTCAAATATGGTTGTATCACACTATGGTTAGCCCCAAGTATTGATTCACAGAACAATACAACTCCACCGTCCACCTTTACATTTAAATAGAAACTATATTCTATTCCTATCATCCTATAGAAATTATATTTTGAAAATTAAATTAATCAGTTCGTAATATTTCATTTGGTCAACTATTTAGTGATTCCCTTAAAATTTATTCGTTAATTTAAGTAATTACTATTTATTTTTTAAAATTTTTAAAATACAAGTAATGACTAATAAATTATATCTAATTTTAGGTATTAACTAATAATTTATTATAAATATTAAAAACTAGATAGTAATTTATACAAATTTTTTTTTATCATTTACTTATATTTTTATGTTTAGTAGTGAAAAATTAAAAAAAGAGATAAACAATTTAAAAAAGAAAATACTAGGATTCTATTAATTTGATTTTCAAAATAAAGATTGAAAGTTGTAAATTACATAAAGAATTTATTTTCATTGCAACTTAAAGCAAAAAATTATGTATTGTCATTAGAAAGTTTATCTAATATATTTGATAAATTTCTTTTCAATGAAAAAGGGGTCAAATTTAATATATAACCAAATTTAAAAAAAAAAAATTAACTCTTTAAAAATAAAAAATCTTGGGAGTTAGAGAGGCCACCAGTGCTCATATTAATTGAGAAAAACTGTTACTACTAATGTTCAACTTCCATATTAAACCTAATCTTTTTTTTTTTTTTTTGTTAATTACGATTTTTTACTATATAATTATCTAAAACACTAATTTTTTCCTCACCTTTTAAAAATACATTAATTCTCTCCTAATAAATGTTACAATATATTTTTAGACTATTCTGTTCAATTTTACTATTAATCAACTTTAAAATAGTCAATAAGAAAAATAAAAAAATAAAAATATATTTTTACTTTTATTGCATGGAAGTAACAAATGAAACTAAAACACAAATCTTGCTTCATTATCCATTTTTTTCATATTGAAAAACTACACATTTTAATTTTTTTAATTATATAAATCTTATAAATCTAATAATAAGATAAAATTATTTTAAAAATAAATTTATAAATCTAATAATAAGATAAAATTATTTTAAAAACAGACATAAAAATTAAAATATAAATTCAAAGTAATGCAAAAAAAAAAAAAAAACCAACCTTGTCATTACGTAGCTGCAACAACCATAAAATGTGACAAAAAAAATGAAAATAAAATAAATAATAAGAGCAAAAAATCCATCTATTTGGACCACATACATTTTATACAACAAAAATTGACCACACAATCAACATTTTCAATAGAATTTTCACCTATGAAAATACCTATTTATTATATACTTGTAGCTTTCAACAAGATTGATTATTCTTTCTAAAAAAAAAAGAAAATTATTCTTAGGTTTGACCTTATAATATATAATAAACAACTAAAACTACAAAATAAAATCTTTGCCACAATTTAATTTATATAAATAAGTTTCTTGGAAATGTACACCAACATTGGATTCTCCTAACTCGAACTCTCAATTAAAAAAAAATATTTATTTATTTATTTAAAATATCTCTAATCCATAACATTAAAATAATATCAAATTTATGCTAAAATTATATCAATATAAATTTCAGTTCAACCATAATATTATTTTTAACATCACTCTTAGCGTTAAAAAAGAATATTTTCTTTATTTTTCTTTTTATCTATCTTTATATAACTTTTTTATTATTTTATATATTTCACTAATTACTCATAAATAAATATATTTTATATATCTGTCTAAAAATATATTTATTAATTTAACAAAATGATAAAAACTAATAAATTATAATATTATAATTTATTAACTAAAATAACTCATTTATTATTATTATATTATTTTAAAATAAAAATTTAATTAAAATGAAGATTTTTTTATAAATAAGAAAATTAAATAAATAGAAAAGTAAAATGACGTGCACTGTTTACCCACACCAAAATGGCGTGAGATTTGGTGTTGAGTTGGAGATGCACTTGCAAATATAATTTAAAAATAATAATAATAATAATAATAAAAGAAAGCTCATAAAACAAGAACAAGAATGAAATTAAAAAAAAAAAAAAAAATTATATATTATATATAAAAGCCTGCCTAGTCATTCCTCACTGTACAAGAAATTAAACATGAACATATACAGCTCAAAAACTGCTGTTAGTTATCAGCCGAAAAGAAAGAAAAAAGAATGCAACACCTATTCTTCAAAACGACAAATCAATCCAACGTCAAACGACAAAATTCTGACTCTGCTGTCTCAACTCTTTTCTTAGCTTACGAGAAAACAAACTGCAAGCATCCATGCTTAGATCCATGGCTGCTGCTAATGCCACGAAAGCAGCAGCATCTTCTGTGCAATTCACATGCTGTACTCCAATCTCCACCTCTGGTTTGCTACACTCATCATAACCTTTTATTGTTGATGACATTATGAATCCTCTATGCATAAATTGTGAGAAAAGTCCAGCTCCGAATTCGGATCCCGACCATGACCCAGATCCTGATCCGGACCCAAAATCCCAACTACTGTGTGGACTACACACAGGAGTATTAACACTATTAGTCGTGTCAATAGTGATTTTGCCTCCATTTTTAGTACTAATAACCGAATTAACCAATGTAGTTGCAGTTGGAGTTGCAGTGATTGTATCATGAATTAATTCGAAGCGATATCCTAACTCACTAGTGTTAGGATGTTCGCGCCAGGCCTCGAGGCGACCCCAAGCCTTCCAAGTACCTAAAGATGGGCGTAGGATTAGCCATGCCCCAGGATTCGACCTGCTGACTCGATCGGAACCCGGTGATGATGGTACAAATGGGGTCACCATTGATGCCATTGCAACGGGTGAGCCAGAGAGGTCATGAATTGTAATTGTCCACCCTTTTCGTTCCTTTGCACATTGATCTTTTTTTTCAGATCGAAGAGATGGAAGCCAATTTCTTGATGTGCTTTGCTCTAACATTGATTGCCTGTAAAATGTATTAAAATTTCAGATTTTGAATTAAGTAATTAAAAACAGTTTTTACAAACACAGTAAAACGGTTTTTGGGATTCGAGAAGAATCAAGATTTAGATTTTCCCTCCATTTTTCTCATCAACCAAACAGGAAAAGAAAAATTAATTAAAAATTCATTAACCGAATAAAAATTTGAAAAACCAACCTTGGTCCCAAATTGCGATCTCCAGGATTTCTAAAACTGAACTTGCAAGTAAAAACAGCCTGTCTAACACTTCCTTGCACTTGAAAAATCTGTGGGCTACACTCTGGTTCTCCTCCAAATTGAAACACGTATCTGGGATCAGGTTCAGCTCTGACACTCAAAAAAAATTCTGCCTTGGAAGATCCTTTTTTATTATTCCCTCTAATTCCAATCCATCCATTATGCATCACACAAGGCTTAACCTCAGCCTTTTTCAGGTCAAGTGGAACAGTAATTTTCCCCAAAAACTTTCCATCTGTCCACCCCCAAACCGCCTCATCGCTGCCACGGTAGATCTTAATAATCAAATTCTTGGATTTTTTTGAATCCAGGATTTTATCGATCTGAGTCTTATCAAGATTGAAACATGCAGCTAGAGAATTCGATAAGTAATTATTCTCTGGATTTTGGCTCTGTTCTTGCTGATTTTGATTCAACAGAGGAATTGTAGCTACTTGGGTTGGGAAATTCTTGAGTTTGATCTTGCAAAAACATGAACTTACAACACTTCTTGAACCAATTGGAAACTTAATCGCCAAGTTACCTATAAGGATACGTACAAATGGGCACGGATCCATTCTTGATTAAAGATTCTTAATCTTTAATGTTGTAAAGAAGAATAGTAAGAGTGGTGTCGCCGCCGTCGCCGGTGGTGGTTTTACAAGAGAAAGGGGGAGATTGGGAGTTCGGGGAGGCGGAGATATATAGAGTTTACCGACTTCAATGAAAGAGGAAAGATAAAGAGAGATGAGAATGAAACAGGCTGTAACATTAGCTGGGTATTTTTGGAAACGGGTAATGATATAGTAAGATCAAGCTGAGTTTGAAGCTGTGAGCTCTCTTTGTTTGTGTGATTAGTAATTCCTTGATTATCAAGATTCTTAACTGATATTGCTAGGGAAAGAACCAACTAGAAAGACAAAATCATTAATAGAAGAATATTCTATAATTATTAACTGTCTCAATGATAGATCTTAGAATTTTAATTATGGGTTGTAAGTTGAATTAAGAAACAAATTGCAAATATTATAATATCGTACTTCATTTTGTCAAGTTCATTTTCTTTGGGAAAATATTATTTCCTTTTTTAGTTGTCTAAAAAAGAAAAATTAATAGGCTAAATTGGGCATTGAAACATATTGATTATCAAATATGATAGTATATATTAGGGTTGTACATAATTCGGGTAAAGTAGAAAATTTAAAAATATCTAATTAAGTTTTTAGAGATTTTATATTTGAATCTCTTATCCTAAATTGAATAGAGAAAACATTTATATTGAATTATTTCAAAAATTCGAAATGATACAATTTAGAATTTTAATTTTAATTCGAATATATTTATATTCGATTCGGATATTCAGATATTTTAATTATGATCGATTTAGATATTTGAGTATTCAAATAATTTTATAATAAATATAAAAAATATTATAAAATTTATGATTATATAAATATAAATACATATATAAGTAATAATATGTATATCATATATTATAAATTTATAATTATATAAATATAAAAATATGTATATATTATAAATTTATAATTATATAAATATATATAAATTATTTAATCGGTTCGAATATTTAAAGATTCAGAATAATTTAAATATAATTCAGTTTGATTCATTTTTCGGTATAGAAATCAAAATATTTTCGATTTCATTATATTATATTAATTCGATTTCGATTCGGTTCAATTATTTTTTCTAGTCTAGAAAATTTTTTTTTCTGTTATTTTTTTTATTTTAAAATTTGAATCTGTTCGGGATTCCCACATTCTGTACTTAACTCTAATATATATTATTAGCAGAATAGTTAGTTGTTAATAGTTGATAACTAAAAAATATAATTATTTAATGAAATTTTAATCATGATTGTTGTTAAAATATTAAATAATAATTAAGAAAAGTGTGATATAAATCACATAAACAATAAAATTATTGGTTGAATAATCACAATTTTATTATATAGTTATATATTTTTTAACATTGACTATTATTATATTTTAATAATATTTATTATTATCATAATTATATAAAAATTAAATAAATTTTTTTTTCATTAATAGTAATTTTTATTAGAAATATAATCTAATTTAAATCAGCTACTAGTGGGTAAAAATAAATTTAAAATAGAGTTTTTCATATCAACAATTATGACTTTCAAAAACTATCAATTATTATTTTATTTTTTTAATTAAACGAGTTAATCTAGTAGTTAAGATGGGTTACCACCAAATAACCAAAAAAATTATAATTAAACTATATTGGTTAACTAAAAGATAAAATATCAAACACCGTTGATTGCTAGAATTACTGATCCTATGAATACAGTGGACGAGCTCACAGAAAGTTATGGTAGCAGTGGAAATGGGAGAACCTAATCACCAAGAGTCAGACAATGCATGGGCATGCGTGGGTGCGGATTGGTAGCGTGGGCTGAGCTGGCTCTAACAGCGCACGTACACTAGCTATTTGCCAGCAAAAGCGCATCTGTGTCAAAAATTATTCTATTTCCTTGTTGTTTTGTACTTCTGGACTTGCGTTTTCAAACCCATCTTTACGGTGTGTTTAGATTTAGCTAAAATAGACATTAATATTTTGAAATTTAAAAAAAATTAAATAATTTATTGAGTATTTAGTAGGTTAATTTAAAATATTATTTTAAAATTTTAAAATAAAAAATAAATAAATTAAATATGCTATTTTTTTAAATAATATTTTTAAAACTCTATTTTTTAAAATAAATTTTTCACCCAAATATTTTCTTACAGTAAAAACGAGTTATTTTAGATTTATTATTTTCAATTAATTACTATTTTAATAAATTATCTCAATTCTAATATTTTTTTTATTTTAATAGTTATTTTTGAATTTTTTATCCTAATTTATACTCTTTCCATCTCAAATTAATAATTTGATTTTTTTTTTCATTTGTCTCAAAATTTAATCTATTTTTCATTTTTCAGATGTTATTTTTATAAGAAAATTTATATATTACCCTTTATTAATTATATTAATTAATTTGTATCATTTGTATGTATATATTGAATAAATTATATAAAATTAATATGTTATTATTAAGGAGTAATAAGATATTTTTAAAAAAATTATATAATATTAATTAATTTTCTTAATGTATGTCCAAAATAAAATGGACTTTATTTAATTAATTAATATTAAATTTTTATTATTAGTTATATATTTTTGCCACTATTAATCGAATTATCTATAAATTTTTATGTTTATTAATTTTTGTCAAAAACATAAAACTTTACATTATTTTTTGTATTTCCTTAGTGAAAATACTTAGCTGTGATTGGTCATACCACGTCAATCAATTGATATATCCATATATTTTAATAATACATAAAAAAAATTGACTTAATCTATTTGAAGATTTATGAATTGTCTACATAAATTATTAACTCAG
Organism: Aleurites moluccanus; assembly: GCA_948193065.1. Lineage (NCBI taxonomy): Eukaryota > Viridiplantae > Streptophyta > Magnoliopsida > Malpighiales > Euphorbiaceae > Aleurites > Aleurites moluccanus. Next base: position 17,970 of record CANXYC010115763.1, on the reverse strand, counting down.
TCTATCTACAAAATAATAATAATTTTTTTGGTAACCTCTTTTCAACAAAATCTTACTTGCATTCATCATTTTTATGATGTGTTGTTATTTTTTTAAAAAATTTTATTAAAAGTAGGTGACTTATATGATGACTAAAGAAGTCATAATAGTTATTAATTTTGTAATAGTCGATATAAATAAATTGGCTTAAAGAGTTTGATATTTATTAAAATAATTTATTTATTATTATGTATTTAATTTTTATGATAATAAAAAATTTTATCTTTTCAAGAAAAAAAAAATTGTCAAAATAATGATAAGGTTCACTCATTGTTGATAATAATTTTTTTTATACATATAAATTTGAGATAGATTAATATTCGAACTTAAAATTTTGTACCTTTAAAAATAACTTAAATATTATTAAATTAATAATTTATTAATATATTATTAGTTTAATATAATTTGTAATATATATAAATTTGAGTTCCCTTTAATATATATAGACGTAATCATTTTGCTATACTACAAAAAACAAACACATAAAAATAGCAGATTATCGGATTTGACGTAGAGCATCACTTTTTCTTTATAATATTTTTGGATGATTAGAAATATATCCATCTACCTTTGGTAAAAATAAATAAAGAAAGAATGAGCAAAGAGTGGTTCTGGTAATAAAAAAAAAAAAAAGAGAGTGGTTATTAAATCTCGAAAATATGATGAAAATTAGAAAAGAAATAAAAGTAAGGATAAACTCACAAATATTAATATTATAGTATATGATAATTTGGCATTATTTGTCATTCAAATAAAATATATTCAGTATTTTTAATTCATTATAATTAAGAATGAATAAAAAATAATAATTCAATCTAGCAATTTTTGTCTTAAATTTATAAATCTAAAGTTGAAAACATTCATAAGTAATTCATGTGTGCATAATTCGAATTATAAGGCATATTTTTTTTTTAATTTATCTGGAAAGGATATTTAATGTAAATATTTGGATTCATCTGATAATTTTTTACTCTCAAAATCTTGATTAATCTGTTTGATATAAATAATAAAATGGCAATTAAAAGTTATTTAAATAGTTGTTAATTTGAAAAATTCAATTTTAAAATTTTTTCACCCATTAATAATTAATTTAAATTTAAAACATATTACTCTAATAAAATTTCTTTTACCCATATCATATTTTTCAGATGTTGGATATCGCAATCAATTATTTATAATAATTATTAATTATCAGCTATTAATAATAATAAAATTATATATTAAAATATAATTTAATGATAAATATATATTTATTTAAATAATAAATTTATAATTATTTTTTTTAATATTTAAAATAAAAATAAAATAAATTCGTATTTTTGATTGATGTATAAATTGATATGAAAGTACTTCTTAATATTTAAAATAAAAAATTCAAATTTTAATTAATTTAAATGCTAGTTATAGTAATAATAATAATAATAAAAGTTGGCATGTACTTTAATAGGTTTTTCTTTTCATCTCTCACCTAATTTTCTTACCTAAAAAAAAAATCAATTAAAAGTGAAATAAAATTTTCTTTGCTTTCCCAATGGCAAGTTTCCATTCCAAAACTCAACAAATTAATGATTACAGAAATACAAAATTCCGTAGTTAGTTATTTAAAAAAAAAAAGAAAAACAATAATTAGTTAGATAGTGACAGGCCAGCGTGAGAACAACAAAGATTCCATGATAACTACAGTAGGCGGCCCCCTATAATAGAAGCACTCTACAAAAAAAAAAAAAAGTTAACGATTAAATACAACTATTCTACCTTTTACGTTAATTTTATCAATATACTATTTTTCAAAATATTTCAACTCATTTTACATATTTTCTTATTATTTTATTTTTAATCATTGTAAACCATTTTAATAATTCATCTTATATATATTTTATTATATTGTGATGTTAACTATCTATATTTTTATAAACTACAGTTTTGATTTTTTATTTTTTTATATTTTTTAACACTCATTAAGTAATTTTTAAAATTTTTAATATTATTCTTGTATAAAAATTAAAATTATATTTATCTATTTTAATACACAGTGAAAAAGAAAATAATTTATATTTTTTTTTGTTGAAAACCTGATAGTCTGAAATAACAGTAAGGATTATATGATGGATAACACTCTCATTTTAATATTTATCAGCAAATTAGAGATAATTTTGTGGTTTAGATAATTCGAATTTAAAATCTCTCATTTTGTAGTTTTACACTTTTTAAAATAATTAGAAGATGAATCAGGCCACATTTAATTGGTTAAAATAATCTTTGTTTTTAAAATAACAACTCATAATCAATAATAATAATAATAATTTTGTAAGGGATAAAAATTATTAATTATTTTAACGAATATTTTAAAACTACTCGTTAAAAATTAAAATTTAAAAAATATTAAAAAAAATATTAAAAAATAAATAAAAATAATGATCTATTACTTATTATAATAATAACTGTAACAAAATATAAATTTATTAAAATATTTTTTTTTATTTAAAATATTTTTATATTAATTTATTTATATTTATATAAAATAATTATTTTATAACTATAATCACTCTTAATAAGAAATTAAAATCCATTCGTTAAAAAAATCGAATAATAAAAATAATAAAATTAATTTTAATAATTAAAAAAATAAATGTAGGTTAATTTTTTAAGATTAATAAGGATAAAATAATTAAGTTAAGCAATAAAATAAATAGAAAAATGTTAAAAATTAAATTTTTAAAATTAATAAAAATAAAATAATTAAATTAAGAGATAAAATAAAAAATATTACTAAAAATTATTTAAGAAATATCAATATCGCTTACTAAATATTTTCAAAGGAAAAATAATGAATGAATGAAATATAGAAAGAAAAGAGTGATTGGATTTTGGAATTAGGTTCGATCTTTTAGGGACATGTCGGAATAGAACTTGGTTAACAGCTGTGGCCACTTAGGACTATAGTTGGACGGTACTTTGACCCTTACCTTATCTGGCCGCACAAAAATAATAATTAATTAATTAATAATATTGGAGATGTTGGGACCCACAAACAGCCATAGCCCACTAATCACGTTTAACGTTTTCAGAAGGGTGACACAGTCGTTGTGTTAATTTGGCTTTTTGTGGTCAGCTCCTTTCCATTAGATCTTCCTTCTTTGTATACTTTTCAATTACTTTCTTTGTGTTTCTGCTCCTTTCCACATTGAGATTTGTGACTTTTCAAATTGCATCACACGTGCAATCAGCAAAGTTATACTCTCTGTCCTTTCTTTATTTTTTTTATTATTTATTATTTAAAATTTTATAAACATCTTAATACACTTATTAATTAAATTTAAAATAATTTATTTAACCTTATATCCTTAACTTTATCTTAAATTAAATTATTATATTTTAATTAAATACTATAAAAATAAAATAAAATAAAAAGATAAATATTACTTTAAAAATTTAAAATGACAATTAAAAATAAAAATAAATAAATTTTTAAAATAACAGATAAAAAAAATGGAGGGAATATATATCACCATGGACTTTTTTTTTAATAATTAGTAAATTATTTTCAGAAATTAATAAAATAATTTAGAAAAAATATATTTTAATCCCCAAGATTTTATCTAATTAATATTTATATCCATACATTTTGAAAATCACATATTTTAATTTTTATAGTTTGATTTCGTCAACTTTATAATCATTTCGTCTGATTTTTCGTTAAATATATACAAAAAAAAACTAAAATACCTTTTTTAAAAAATTTTCCCTTTCTACAATAGAAATAAAATTCAACACGACAAAACATAACAAAAAAAAAAAATAAAATCAAATTCAACCAAATCGTTTAAAATTTACAAAAGGAAAGAAAAAATTCATACCCTTTAATAAAATTTTCTCCTTTTGCCATTGAAATAAAAACCTAGAAATTGAAAAACTCATTGAAGAACTTCCTTCAGAGTTTCAAGAAATTATCAAATTCTTTTAATCCATCCAATTTAATTAAAATTATCAAACCAAAAAGAAAATGAAACTCAAAAATTAAAACCCATGAGGCATTGTGAGTTGGTTGAGAAAAGAGAAAACCCATAGAGATGGGTTTGAGACAGAATGAGCATGGAGGAAACCCACCCATGTAATTAAAAAAGAAAAAGGAAAATAAAAAGAAGAAGAATCAGGGGAAGAAAGAAGAAAGAAAAAAGAGGAAGAAAGCAGAAAGGGGAAGGGAGTGGGTAGGGTATTTTTGTATTTTCAATTATTTTTTTTTTTAAACGAAAAAAAAGAAAAAAATTAAACGGATGACCTAAAAATTTACGGAATCAAATTATAATATTAAAATGTGTGATTTTTAAAAAGTAGGGATGCAAATAATAATTAGGTCAAACCCTAGGGACTAAAATATATTTTTCCAAATAATTTTTAGAAAATAAATCTATTTAGTATGAAATGTATATTGATGATGATTAAAATAATATGAAAATTGATTATAAGCTCATACTATTTTATTTTTTATAATATAATTATTGTGAAAGAAAATATAATAAAAACTAAAATGATGATGTAATATGAGCTATTATTGTCACGACCTAATTTTTTGAGACACATGATCTGCATTAGAGAACTAAAAAGTATAAAATTTTCAAAATTTACAGTAGGCCTGATAATTTGCTAAATGGATAAATAGCAATTTCCCCTTGAACTAAACATAAATGAGCAATCCCCACTTAAACTTCAAAAAGTATAATTGCACCCTTATATTGCTGGGTGCAATTATGCCCAATTAACAACAGTAGAAAATAGAGCAGTTCGTGAATTGAGAAAATTACATTTGTTCAAAAATAAAGACCCATATTATACGCGTGTCAAAATATAATTGGATCAAAATTATTGAGGAAAATATTCTCTCTTTTTTCCTTCTCCTTCCCCACTTCCAAACTATATTGATATGAAGAAAATCTTCTCTCTTTTCCTTCTCCTTCCCCACTCTCAAATTAGAAGTTGTACCATATTTTTGTACTTAATATCGCCATCTCTGGTGTTGATCACATAACACCCATCATCAATGGCAACAAGGACCAAAGTTTCACTATTTCAGTGGATTATTAATTACACATATTCGGTGCAAGTGCTATCTTCAACTAGTAAAATACTAATAAGCAACTCAAGTGTCTTGGATTCTTTAACATTGAATTTCCATTTGACGGCCAAAAATAAATCACGAGCTTCTTTTAAAAAAAAATCCTTTATCTTTTCCAGCACTTTCTTGGAAGTCATTAGTATAGAAGTTATCGATCAAATAGTGAAAGAAACAATAGGAGAGTTTTCATAAGATATGAACTGAGATTTAGATGACCTCAACATCTCCACTGGAGAAAATGAAAAGGAAAGCCAATTAGTTATTGGGGTCATTTTTTTTACTCGCTTTTTTTTCTTCTAACAAAAACCTTTGAACAACCAAACAAAATAAAATCATTATTGAAAACAAAAAAATTTCTCGCGAAACGAACAGACATATATAAACCCAAAAATAGCACCCCAAACAATTTTACCATTTAAAAATCCAAAACTATTAAAATGAGAAGCTTGAAATAACAAAGAAGTAGAAATGATAATCATGAAGCAAAACAAAATCCAAAAGAAAAAAATAACACAGATTTCAAGAGCTTTTCAAATTGAAAGTTTTAGAAATACAATGCATGCAAATCCATTTGGGTTCTTTATGCTCAAAAGGAAGCTTGAAAGCTATATTAAGAGACAATGAAATAAATAAAAAATCTAGTTTTTTAGAGTTTAGAGGTTAGAGGAACTGTACTCTCTGTTCAAAGAAAAAGGAGAGAGAGATAAGGATAAAACACAATTTGAGATTGATGTTTATCACATCCCACTGTAGGGGTATGATGGTCCTAAGGCACGGGTAAGCTTAAAGTCATCAGATATTCGTAGAACCCATTAACATGTCAATTTCAATTAATCATTTATCAATTTTCATAATATGTATAACAGATTTTATTCCTAATTATACATACTCTGTTTCAGTTATAATCACATAGTACTTATTTTATTAACCACGTGCTTTTGTCATTAAGCTTATTTCTAAACTTTGTAATGCTTATAATATGTTAATCAGTTTGATTATATACATAGTACCCTATGCATTATTTACTTATCTATATACAGTATCATGAAATTCTAAAGAGTTTACCTTTTGACTTCACAAGATATAACAATTACCATAAACTCTTCGATATCCTAAGTCCGAGAAAGAAGTGACTTGGAATGCAACTTCTATTATATGTTCCTGTAAAATAATAAATAACTATGAAGTAAGTATAATAATACTTAGTGAGCTAATTATACATTATTAAACATATACATTAAATGGATAGCAATGGAGGAACAAATGTAAGAGTTATCAAAATAGGAAGGTAACAATGATTGATGAGAATAAATAAAAGAGTTATCAATGTTCACATTTTATAGGAGGGTAATTTGTACATCATATAACATGGGTGGAAAAAATGGACAACAATAATGAATAACTTTGGGTAACTGGGTTTACGGTATCAAATTCACGAGTAAAAGCAATGAATAACAATAAAATGGTATCACTGAACAAGAATTAGGTGGATAACAATGAAAGAGTAAAATAATAGGATTATCAAGTTAAGTAAATAACAATAAAAAAGAAGAACAGACAAAAAGGGTATCAATGTTATATTTTAGAAATCAACACTTTGCACACCAAATATCATGGGTAGAAGGAATGGGTATCAATGAATGGTGAACAATTTGGCAACAGTAACACATATATATGTAGAACACACATATACATGTAAGAATGTGGAAATGACAGCTAAAAAGCCAATAATAGTAACAGTAACAATATATTAATATTAGTGAGGTCCATAAGTTGAGCCATGCCTTATGGCTAAGACAAGTCCCTTCCTAGCTAGGGTAAACAATATACAGAGTCCATTGTGCATAATACCAACGGTATTTACTTATTACCTCGTTAGTGCAGTAGTTCTGTTAAGTCCACATAGGCGATAAGCCAATAGGCTTTAATATTAGTTCATTATCAGTATCTAGTAATTATTGGTAATAGTAGAGTATAATATACTTTCAGTGGTTGCTCATTGATTAGTCAAGGATACTATAGTTCAGTGAACACGGTATCAGTTCCATAAACAATACAATAATGAACAGGATATTCAAGAATTAGTCAAGTGCAATGCTGGTCATTAAAAAACATTCAATATTGCATTTGGTCAACATTTAGTGTTCATTACTTTAGGGCTTATAGAAGAAATTCAGTAAGGCTCGATTTCATAAAGTAAATACTCAATGGAAATAATTTAATAGGCAATTCGATTTCAATTGCAAATCAATGGAAGTAGATCAATTTATATTCAGAATTTTGGAGAACAATCATGGTCAATAATCAAGAAGGCATTTGGTCAAATGAAAACCAATCACATATGATTACAATAGATTATATTAAGACAATGTACGTGAGCAAATGATGTATAAGTAACTCACCTCATTTAGTAACTTTAACTATTCACTTTACTTCTTTCTTCTTTTCCTTTACTTAGAACCTGTACTTATATCATCTCTATCATTTGAATCTATATATCAATTAAACATAAGATCAAGACTTATTCACATACCTTAGGTTAATCTTAATTTTAGTTTTATTAAATTTCTCATATTTCTTAAACCTAGGGTTATATCTTATAGGTCTTTATTCAATTTTCTCATCATGACAGTCTAGACCATTATGCATATAACTCATGTTATACTTGTCCAATTGTTATGATTCTTTTTTTCACTTAAACTAAACATATAAGAATACTAACTATTCAAATTTCAGGTTAATTTGATTACTATATCATTCTCAATAATTCGTCAAAATTATACCTACTGTCCTGCAGTTTATTTTTGGACAAACTCAATTTTTGTGTCTATAAATAAATATGTGTTCATCCAAATATAAAACTATTTTACAAACACTTATATCATATATAAAGAAAAAATTTTCATGTTTAACACTTTTCCTAATTCATAATCTAAAGTCCTCCTATTAACAGAACACAATACTCTTTTTCTGTTTGTCTGTCAATCTGGATAGGTAACGCTTATAGCTTAATATCTTTTACAATATATATTCAATGCTAAAACAATTTTACAGGACTCTATATAAGATATAAATGAACAATTTTAATATTTAATACTTTACTAATTCAGTCTCTAATGTTCTCCAAAATAAAAACATAGCAACATTTTTTAGAAACTCTACATCCGAGTCAGTCACAATCTTTACTTAATATCTCCTTATTCACTTAGAATTTCATAAATTTCTTTTACAGACATATACATAACACATCTATCTACAACTTTCATGTTTTTCACTTCCCCAAATTCATTTATTAAGTCTACGAAATCTGAACTATAACTTTTTTACCTAAACTATTTCTAGACTTTTTTTAAAACTTTAATTCATCCTTTAACTTCTTTCATATTTCTTTGATTATATAATTCTATTAATTCAATTCATTAACTATTCTAGCTATATAGAATAAATTAAATAACCAAATTAAGAACCTTACCTTAGATGAAGTCTCTTTTCCTTTTTCTTCCAACCATAGCAATTTCATAAATTTTTCCTTGATCATTTTTTTTATCTAATATTTCCTTACTCAAACATTTGGTTTCTATGGAAGAGAATTTGGAAAAATATTTTTGGAGACTTTTCTATGGATGGTTTAGCCATTAGATGTTCAATTTGTTATCCATCTCCTTACTATTTATACTAAGCTAATGAAAAGATTGAAAAATAGAGAAAATTTTAGAATTTGGGCATTTGTCAAATTTTCATAAATTGATGGGAGAAATCTTTAATAAAAATCCAATTTTTTCTATGGATGGTTTGGCCATTAGATGTTTAATTGGTTATCCATCTCCTTACTATTTATACTAAGCTAATGAAAAGATTGAAAAATAGAAAAAATTTTAGAATTTGGGCATTTGTCAATTTTTCATAAATTGGTGGGAAAAATCTTCAATAAAAATCCGATTTTCCTTATCCTTTTGACCAATCACTCCAAGTACTTTTCCTTGGAGAATTCTAGATTTTTTGGATTAAAATGACATTTGGCCTGGTGGGTTCCACAATTTTGGGTAATTATACTTTTGCCCATAATTTTTCATATTTATAATTACTACCATAATTCTTTTTAATTCTTTTCAATTGAGTTCATAAATTCTTCCATTAAAGTTTTATGGAACCTTAAATTACCTTTGATACTTCAATTCAACTTAATAACTCAACCTTTATAGTTAAAGAATTTTTATACCAAACTTGTTTCGGTAAAACTCCAAAATTGTAAATTTACATATTTTTTATTTTACTTCTTTTTCATATCCATTTCCATCACCTTTAATATCATATTTATTTCAATTTATTTTTATTTAACCCATAATCCATCTAATTTAAGTTATGTGAAAGAAAATTAATCAAAAAAACTGTTAAAAATTAATTAAAAATAAAAAATCGATAAATTCTCCAATACAATATTTCCTCATCACTTCCTTTTTCTTCACTATCCATTTACCTATTTGACTTCATATTGATCCTCAATTTATTTTTTCTATTGATAGTATAAAATTTCAACTTAGAGTATTCTCAATCAATTCTGGTAAAAAATTTCTTAAAAATATTATAAAAATTAATTAATGATAATGTTACTTATTAACATTTTTATAATTTTTTAAATAAAATTTTCATTGAATAATTTTTTTATATTTTCTAAAATTATTTTAATCTATTTATTTTTCAATTAACTTTTTATCGATTGCTATAATGTAGTTACATTCGGACGGTCTCCTGTAAAGTTTTAAGAGATGTTATAGTTGAATTAAAGTAAGAGGAGATTGAGTAGATTCTAGATATGTGCACTTTGCACTTGTCGTGGGTCCTACTTTCATTTCTAAAATTAAGGGGGTTTGCTTGTATTTCTAAAACAAAAAAAAAAGTGAGTCTTACTTTCTAAAGTTATGGAGCCCACATAACGGTTTTCTCTTATTTTTAACGGAAGGTTATATCACTTGCAACAAGTGATTAAAATTAGGCCTAATTGCATCGATTTGAATAATATAAGAGTGTAATTACACCTTTTTGAATTTTATGGGGATTGCTCATTTAGGTTAAGTTCAAAGGCGAAATTGCTATTTATCCCTTTGCTAAATGATAAATTGCAGTATAACAGCTATATATATATCATAAAACAAAGGTTATGACCAATTTGTTAAGCTGAATTTGAACATAAATATTAAAATACTATCACTCATAACTATTAACTCAATCATGTCACACTATTTAATCAATCAATAACATTGGGTTCATGCTTAACAGAAAAACATAATTGAAAATGAAGACTCAAATATACAAAAATATAGAAAATAAAAGCAACAAAAGAATTAATAATCCATAACTCTAGAATTTACATCACCAACGAATATAAAATAAAAAAATATATAACTAAATAAATTGTTTTCACTACCAAAAAATGAATGACATGATTAACTTGACAATAATCTAACTTCTTACGCTCACTTGTAAGCTAGAAAAATATTAAACATAGGTGAGCTCAGTGAACTATATAATATTAATATAACTTACTATTCAAATACTAAGAGTGCTCATATATATCATACATATAAATAATCACAATATTATCACATAATCATCCAATGATAGGAATTAGTCGATAAGAATCATACTGAATTTCAAATTGGAGAGTTGATCCCCTCTCCGACTCTGTTAATTAAAAAACAGTCTCTTATATCCAAATATAGTATTTCGCTATTACGACCTAAGCCAAACAATATAATTCGACTGGCATGCAACTTTTCAGTTGAAAGTCGATTATTGCTTATTTTTATTATCATATAATCCATGTTACATTCTTAATATTCACTACTCTCATTGTGGTAAGAGTGTAACACTCACTCTTATACCTATTGTAGATGCTTTTTAAGAGTATAGTTCACTGTAAATGTTCTTAGCTATAAAATATTCTCAAGAAAACTTATTAACCGATTATGTGTCGAGTTTTAATCTATGAAAAAAAATAAAATTATATATCAAATAGATGAACCTTAAAATATTTAAAAATTTTCAAATGCAAACTTAATTTATGAATAGATCTGCTCCCATAATATTGATTCAAATTTTTGTGTTTAGTAATATGATATTAGATTATGGAGTGGAGTTGGATTAAAATAATTGAGTATTTAAATTTATATTTTAAATATAAAGTTATAAAAGTTATCATAATTTTTATTTTAAGTGCTACTTCAAATAGAAATTTTTTATTTTTTTAATTGATGAAATTCTCAAAATAAAGAAAAAACTAAAACAAGCAACATTCATGTCATCTGATTATGGATGTATGACACCTTGTGACCTTATCTAAATCAATTTGATTTTTATATTTAATTCTTATTATATTTAATTCCCTTAATTTGATTAATTTATCTCTCACTCTGAATAATATTATTAAATCCAACAAAATTGAACAAGAAAAAACCAACAAACAATTAAATACAGAGGCTATTTATAAAATAATTGACAAAGAAAAGTCCTATGAAATTTCAATTCCTCTGTTTCTCCAAAACATAGAAAAAGAGATGGGTCTTTTAAAATTCAGCTAAATTTTCTTGATTTTAAGAAATTGAGGCATGTTTCCAACTGCAATATATAAAATCCAAGATGAGACGAGAAAAAGAAAGAGATATGAAATGAATAAGAAGAAGAAGATCGGTGGGTAAATTTAGATGAAATGAAAAAGAAGAAAATGAGTTATTTTAATGATGACATTTAAAGTATTTTAATAAATATTTTAATTAAAAATTAATTTTTAAATTATTGAGTGACGGAAAAAGAGATAATAATGAATAAAAAAATCTTGCAGTATAATGAAATTAAAATAAAAAATTTTTTTAATATAATTTTAAAAATAATAAATTTTAAATATAATCAATTAAAATATAAAAATTTCATAATAATTAACACAATTATTAATTATGCATACATGGCAAGATTATCTCATTATCAGAAGAAGGCGACACATATCAACTTATTCCCAATCACTTGCAAACAAAACAAATATTATATAATATAATAATAATAATAATAAAATTAATTTTTTATATGCTCAATTTTGTTTTTTTTAACTGAAAAAAGAAAAAAAAATGCTCATTTTTATTTAAATTATAATAAAAGTTTACTTGGTACGAAATTTTTTAAAAAATAATTTTCGCAATAGCATACTGAATTTCAATTATAAATAAAAAAAATAAAGTGGTTAACATTTAACTAAAAATATATTTTAATTTTCTAAATTAATTTTTTTAAAATAAAAAAAAATAACTTATAAAAATCTTAATTGAAAAATTTTTATTTTTAATAAAATCTCAATTTAACAATCAAAATTTCAAACATTCTAATATTTAATCAACTATTCTAAAATGGATATGATTCACATGTTTTTCACAAAAAGTGAGTTAAAAAGCATTCCATTTTTCTAGGATTAGTGAAAAGTGGGTTTGAAAATGCCTTTTGAGTTGTCAAACATCCTTATCAAGTGCTTGAAGAAATAGTGCACTTGTATTTTTTAATTTAGAAAAAGCTATCCCATGATAGCATTATAGGTAGAGCAAATAATTTTTTTAATATTGGATAAAAAAAAAGAAAATACTTTTTGAATGAATTGAATAATGTATTAGTTATTAACTTCTTTTAATTTTGGTAAACTTCTATACATTATTTTAATAAAAGCAATAAAGTGAAATAAACTAAGAAGTCAAGAGTTGATAGCTCATTATTGTAAAATCTGATAATTATTGTTTCTATATTTGCATCTTGTGATTTCTTGAAACAATACCTAACAATGTTTGTTATCAAACACATCATTACATTGAAAATCAACTATCATTTAAGAGATTGAGTGAATAAAATAGTAAACATAATTTTTTTTTGGCATGCCAAATTTAAAGAGGAAAGGAAATGTTATAGAATTTAGTTCTGTTTTAGCCCAGTGACAATACAACAATGTATTAATGGTTTTTACATCTACAAAAATGAATGAATCAAGAATATGTAGTAGTAAAATGTTTCAAATCCAAGAAAGAATTCCTAGAAAACTAATATGCAATCTTCAACACAAAAATGTTCTCTTCTAATTGCAGCTATGATCTCCACTTCATTTTTTTTTCTTGTGGAGAACATCACTGATACTAATTTGCCTGTTTAAACAGCAAAACTGTTATGCTTCCAGATTTTCTTTCCACATTACTGAACTTCTTGTCCTCTATTGGTCAAATTTAAAGAACTGCTCTGCTATATGCTAGAATAGTTATGGGGAAGAACATCTGTCTGATTCCTTCTGCCTTTATTATAGGAAAAATTATACCTGATGCATCCTGAAAAATGAACAAATAAAGCGAAAGTTATATAATGTGGAAATCAATTATTAGAAAATACTACTTTCATAGCAATTGAAAGTTATAGGATTGATTATGGAACATACATACCCTAATCAAACAAGCTCCTTTCCATATGGTTTTAGGTGAAGGAAATGGAAGCATTAAGCGGCCAACACCATAGGTAGCCACAGCAAAGAAATGTAGGACTAAGCTTAAAGGGCGAGGGTTTAGGCCAGAAAGTAGAGCTATTGGTCCACTTGAAAACATGCCTCCAAGGCTTAAATAGTCGAAACATGCTTGACGCATATGTTTCCTTGCAGGATCAGTGGATGCAGAGAATACCTTGTAAAGGGCACCTGCTAATGTATTTATGGTGGATGCCATTGGCTGCATAGGAACAAGAAAGTGTTGTATGCTTAGTAAAGTGTTGTATGCTTAGTTACTTATTCCTAATTAATGTTGAAGCAAAGATTCATTAGCATTCACATTTAGTATGCTACTCACCTTTCGACGAGTATAGAAAGATTCAAGGTGTTTGCAAAGGGCAGATACATCGCTTAGATTGTGTAGAGGTCTAAGAAGGTTGCGTAATAGAACTATATCAGAAAGTGCCACAGTCATTCCTCCTCCTGTTAAAGGATGTCGCATGTTAAATGCATCCCCCAATAAAAGTGCACCTGGAGTTGGATATGGAGATGCTGGCATGCTTCTATTTGGCATTGTTCTTACGTTTCCTTTCTCAACTGCGCACATGAAAGCGTTGTAGAGCATAGAGGGGATCTGAAACATATACAAGTTGCTTGTTAGTTCAGTGAATTAGAAAATTGCAGAGCAGATATCAAGCAAACATATTATTTATTCTTTTTAAAAGAAGGCAACAAATACTAATTAGACGAGTCCAAATACCTGTTTAGCCACCACACTTTTCAAATATTGGGCCAATTCACCTTTAGAAATGGAGGGTACTTTTTGGCCTGGTATGTCAACTAAACAACGAACCTCAGTGCTGCTAATAGGATAAAACAAGATGGGAGATGGATCAGCTAGAATAACATGTCCATGATTTGCATAAGGAAGGTCACAGTTCTCTAGCACCAAAGCAACAAAACAAGAGGGGACATCAACCTGTAGAATTGGATTTAAGTTATAACCTCTGTTAATCTCAATTGCAAGAGAGAACATATTCTAAAATATACAGAGTAAAACTGTGTTAATAGAAAGTTGGCTATCTTTGAAAGTGTTTGTCTTTTTGCAGTAAAAATCATTAGATTCAAAAGTTTTGTTATATATAGACAAGTCCCGTGCTATCATACAAGCTTGATTTAATATCTTTACCTTTGGGTTGGAAAGAAAGCGCCGCAAGTTTGAAAAACAACCATCACATACTATTGTGAGGGGAGCATGAGCAGTCAATTCTACATCATATCTAGTTTTGTAATGCACCCCTTTAACAGTTCCATTTTCTTCAAGAAGCGATGTTACTGTTCCTTGCTCCAATCTTACACTATAAAAAGAAAAATCAAGTAGATGATGAATAACAATTTTAGTATTTTTACAACGAAAAAGATAAAGAATATCAGGAGAGGAAATGCAAGTCTTGTATATGTTCAAGCTGAATCTAATCTATGAATTGTTAGTTTCTGTATATTTTTCTTGAAGTAGAGAATAAAAACGAATAAAGTTGAAATGTATGGGAAGGAAGATTACTTGGGAAGAGTTGCAGCCTTTTCCCGCATTCTTTGTATGAAACGCCCATTGTGGAAGCTTCTTCCAGCCACATTTGAATTATGAAAAGCTTCCAAAGGATAGGACAACTTGGTACTTTTTCCATCCTTGAAAATAGCATATCCAAACACTTGTTGAGAATCAATTTTTTCTACACAATCTGCACCCACACATATTCCCTTATTTCAGAAACAGATATAAGATTGTCAAATGCGCGGTTGGATTTTCACAATTTCACCTTACAATTAAATGTTCATTAAGTGTTGTTTGGCATATATGAATTCCATTTTGTGTAATTCATTTGGAATTTCTCTTTTTTCATATTTGCTAAAATTGATTTCAATGAATTCATTATGAAATTCTGTAACTAAACCAAATCCTACTTGTAAATTAATTTTACGCTTCAAATTCATTTATACCAAACATGGGATAAAAGCATTTTCTTAATTTCTTTCTGAATTTTCCTCCCTTATGCAGCTAATGTGAATGTTGATTTTCCTACTTGCCTTCAAGATCCAACTCAATCAATTTCAGATAGCCCCCAGGCTGTAAAAGTTCACCTACAATTCTATCAGGCTCAGTTAAGTCTCTTTCAATCACATGCACTCGGCGTCCATCCTGCGGTAAATAGCAAATGAGATTGCAGATCATACTAAGAAATGAGTATGCTTTAACAAGGCTTATGGAATTTATTCATCTTGAAGTCATTGAATAAATTGAAAAATTACAATCTTATCTCAATTGTTTATAGACAGGAGAAACCTCATTCATGAAGAGCGATATAGATAAAGGGAACATTACCTTGCCGAGAGTGTAAGCAAGAGCTGAACCAGCAACACCAGCCCCAACAATAATAATATCAGTACTTGCAGTTATCTCTGACTGCTGGGATATTCCATTTTCATAGCTCTTGAAAGTTTCATCTGTGATGTTCCTCACAGAAGCTCTACTCTTTTTCTTTCCTCTTAAGCTGTACAACAAAACCAAAACCAACTCCAGTAAAGAAGATAAAGCTACTCCCAATATTAGCTTGTAATCCATCTCCAAATCAATGGAAGATAATATTGAAATATCAAGAAAATGGAAATTCTTTATTCCAAGTTTTTCTGTTTCTTTTACTAGATTGTGTGTTAATGCTTTTCAAGTTTGAGTTAATGATGCCAATTCAAACTGAAGTTATTTGCCTTTTATAAGCTTTGCTTTGGCAGCTCAACCATATTTCCAGTCAAAACACTGATCAACTGACACTAAATTAGTCAATAAATTTGAAAGAAGAAAGTATCATTTAAATGTTAAAATTATTTTCATGGATTCTGAAACCATGGAAGTCAAACCAGCGATGACAAATAGAAAAAGAAATAATTTAGAAACTAAATGTGAAGTTTTGCTGCTTGTCATTCTTGCAATAAAAACAAAATATGGAATAATTCCACATGTATCAGAATAAACTATGATTATTTTTTATTTTATTTTAAATTGATTGGATTTTATACTAGTCTTGTTCTTTTCTTTATAAAAGTTTGAGAGTAAGCTATTGAAAATTTGACATTAAGTTTGGACTGAATTGATAGGAAGCCTGGCTAAGGGTGGTCAAGTCAGCAGTCATAAACATTTCCTGGTCAAAAGCATCCATTCATAATCAAGGTTTGATTAACCTTTTAGATGTATGTTATCTTTATATATTGTTCTACTAGGGATAGGGTGCCTAATATTAATATATGCAGACAAATGAACCATAACAGAGAGGAAATATCACCTGGTAGGATGAATGTTAACCTTAAAGAAAACTGTGGATAAGAACTAGAGGGATCCTAAGCTGGGTAAGAAATTTGCTGTTTGCCAAGGCATGGTGATTGGTTTCAACCATAACTGAATCTAGAGGAAATAATTAGATCTGAATAATTGAATCACAGTTTCAAGATTTATGCCCACACAGCCATTGTGTTAGTAATCTAGTGGTCATGTGCTTGGCTCGTAGTGTAAGGGTCAAGGGTTCAAACCTCGGTAGCTCCCTTTTTTTGGGTCCAAATATGATTAATATATGTCCTAGGATCTAGGTGACAGCAATCTTTGAACCCTCGTAAGCTAGTTGGCTTTGAATGTTTTGGTGATCTATGGCTTTTTGACGTGGGGTGAGCACTGTATTTCTCGAAAATTGAATAAATTAAATCATAATTTTTAAAAATTGAATCAAATTGAACAAAAATTTTTTTAAATTAAATCGAGCCAAATTGATATATTTTAGTCCGATTATTCAGTTATTTCGTTTTTTAATTAAAATAAATATAAATTTATTAAAATATATATTTTAAATAAATAAATAAATATATTAATATATAGGAATAAGGTACAATTTTGATCATGATATTTAGTCTTAAAAATACATTGATCTCTAATATTTTTCGAGATATAATTTTGACCATAATATTATTGAAATATGAAAAATCCGCCTCCTCTCTCCGTTAGCTTTCATGACCTCTTATGAATTAAAAAATAATTGAAACATTATAATTTAATCCTTAAAATTTTATCTAATTAAAAAAATAATTTTTTAAATTAAATAAACTAAAAATAAAATAATAATAAAATAAAAATTAATTATTTTATTTAATGCAAATTAAAATAAATATTATTTTTAATTAAAATTACTTTTTGTTTAATTAAAATAATTAATTTTTATTTAACTATTTACTTTTCTAAAATTAAAATAAATAAATTATTTAATTTATTTTCTTATTTTAA
>CANXYC010115754.1:0-19796 GCA_948193065.1 Aleurites moluccanus | reverse complement strand
AAGTATCATCTACACTCACTGCTCATTGTTTACCCCTTTCATGAGAGGATTAGAGTTGCAGAATCCAGACTTCCGTTTCTCTGAGGATTTTGCAACAGATATCTGATGTACAGTCCAGATACTTATTTTATATAACAATTGTATTATGGTGTTCATAATCTAGCTGCTCCATGGGTATGTACGGGTTAGCTAGGGAATGAATATGTATCTAAATGATGATACTATGATATGGAAAATATATATATTATGACTGATATGATCCTGTGGGTATTGTTAATACAGTTGATTGAGAATATATGACAGGTTGTGATTGATAATGAATGAATAGAGATTTTATACATGCATATTGTATTGATAGGACTGATATTGGGTTCTACGGGTGCCAGTCGCCATTGGCATCTCCCGTGCCCTAGGACTGTCGCGGCTTGTGAGAGCGGGTCGTAACATCTTGGTTGAAGTTGTATGAAAGGGTTTGATGATTTAGTGTTAGTTTATGTTAATTAATGTTAGAATATGTCAATCAGTGGTTAATAGGCAACTAATTAGTGGTTAATTTGATGTAGAACTCAAGTTGTAACCAAGTTGCCCTAATTGGCTCAATTGGAGAATTTGGGTGGAAAGCAATTTTCCAAAGCAATTGGAAGGTAAGTCTAATATGCATCAAATAACTTGCCAAATGCTTTAAATTGAACATTGGAAACCTATGGTGAAAATTGGTTCTTGGCCGAACCTAGTGTACTATTCACCCCTTTGTATTTTTCTTTGTTTTTTTTCATGTTTCCTTAGCCATTTTGATCCATTTGATGTTGTTTAATCCTGTTTCTTTGATATCTATTGTGTTGTTGCAAATGTGGTTTGTTGTTGATTGAAATGGGCAAGCCAAACTTGTATCTAAACCTAACCTATTGGCGTGCCAAATTGTGCCTACCAAGTGTTTGATAAAATACCTAGTTCAATTTGTCTTTGTCCTATTGCTTTATATTCCATAGGCCTACCATTTGGATGCCATTGTCTCTAGCAATATTGGCATACCAATTGGCCCGCCAATTTCCTTTGCCGAGCAAACCTTTGTTCCATACCTTTGATGTTTATCATAACCCTCATCCTTGATTATATATTGTATATTGCAATGCCTTTGATTCAAATACCATTTAAGTTGAAAGATATTGAGTTTATTGACAGTGATAATACCATTATTGTATAATGGTTTCTATTAATATGATATTTTTTTGTATTGATCTAAATGTGGTTTGACAGAGCTACCGCTCCGATAGGGTAGTGGGTACATATTGTTAGCAATGTGCACATTGATATTGATGCCCTAGCTGGGAAGAGTTATTGATCCCGGCCATAGGACCTAATTAGTCTTATGCCTACTTGATATGTGAACGACTGTGTGATTACACATAGTCTATGTGTTACAGGGGCCTATATCTGTCTTACCATATAATTCCATGACTTGATATGACCATTGATATTCCTATCGATTCCTGATACTGATTTTATAAACCAACATGATTCATACTATTTCATTGTTCCTTTATCATATATATATATCATTGTTTCATCCTATTTTGACTTGTGATGCATATAGATTCACTGAGTATCTTATATACTCACCTTTTCCTTGTTTAACCATTTCAGAAGAGGAGTAGATTGTAGAATCTCATCGTCTGTCATCCGAGGATTTCTGCTACAGTCATTTCATGTATATATTTGAATTCTGTACTATTTTTGGTGTTTATAATCTAGCTGCTCCATAGGGTATGTATGGGTTAGCTAGGATATGAACAGTAATATATGTATGTGATGATATGATATGATATATGATGAGTATATGTTATGATATAATGACTGTTGCAACCAATTGCACTAAATTGCAGAAAGAATTACAGAATAACACAATGGATGGTAACTAAGTAAAATGAATAATAAGTTGTGATTTATAGATTATGCATGTGATACTGGATTCTACAGGTGTCGATCTCCTTTGGCATCTCCCGCATCCTAGGACCGTCGCGATCCAGAAATGGGTCGTGACAGAAATAGAACTCAAAACAGATCATATCATAGCGTATCGGTGTACCTTGTCACCTTAACGTCTCCATGTGTTTACACAGGGCACATGCCTAGTGTTTCTCGTCCTCAACTAGGAGGTACACTGACAAAAACCCTGTCAATTGAGTTCCCGATGTGCACATTAAACTAATGAACTAACTCTCATTGGGAAGAGCATTCTATTTACATGTTGGACATAGATTATATAGCTTAGACATATTGTCAAGAAACATAGTAGCCATAAAATCATCATCACATATTTACATATAGTTATTCAATCAGACAAATAGGTATATAATGATCTTGGTCTAAGAAAAACAACAATCAAGTCATTCATTCAATTGGTTTATTTAGGAAGTCTCAACAATTTATAGTTTATAATTACAAATTTATTACTTTGGTTCTTCAACAATGGGTTCAATAAAGCATATATAGAAAGGAAGAAGTAACAAGCATAAACTTATAAGAGTGGCATACATTAACATAGTTCAAACTTACCTCAAATCAATTCCTTAGTCTCTTGTGTTTTCCATTCCTAAAACAAAATCCAATATCCACAAATTAGGGTTTCTATCATTTGTGATCATATAGTTATAGTCCTTATGGTTTAATCATCTTGAGAAGTCCTATTATACTTCTTAATTTCCATTTTAACATCTCTTAGAAGATCATTAAAGATTAGGATGAATAACTACTATTCACCTAAAACCCTAAATCCTTGGACATTTCATATACTCCATAGAAAATGTCATTTAAGGCTCATAAACATCTATACATAACTTATAATAATCTATTCTAGCCATAAATTAACTTAACTTGAACTTAGAAATGAGTTTTGAGAAAATTTCCTTGAAACCCTAGAATGGAGATTCTTGAGAAATTTGGATTCTTGAAGTTCTTGAAGGTTCTTGAAACCCTAGAATGGAGATTCTTGAGAAATTTGGATTCTTGAAGTTCTTGAAGGTTTGATTCTTGATTTTTGTATTGATGGAGATGAAATAAGTGTTTGAGAAGAGAATTTAACGAATTTATGGATGAGTGAAGTGTATTTATGAAGAAAGAGAGGAAGAAAGACGAAATAAGTGAGCTGAAAATGAAAGGAACGGGCTCATGCTTATATAGACCCAAGGCTTCATGCCCGTGAATTGAGCATTCACGCCTGTGAAAGTCAATTTCTTAGGAAAATGAAAAATTACGCAGAAAATATTCTCACGGTGATGAAAGATCTTTCACTCCCGTGAAAACTATCTTCAAGATGGTGAAAGGTATCTTCATAGTGGTGAAAGGTATCTTCACCCCTATGAATAACTAATAGTGGAAAATTCTCATATTTTCTTCATTCTAACTTGTCCAAACTCAATCAACTCATACATACACATGCTAACACCTCAAAATCAGTCATAACTCATCATGTCTTAACATATAATCATTCTAGGAGTAATCTATACTCAACATAACATTTTAGATTATCTACCATGTACATATAAGCATACACATGCTAATATTCATCAAACAAACATGAATGAATACATATCTATTCTAGCGTTCCAAGCACTAGATATTACATTCTTCCCACCTTAAGAAAATTTGTCCTGGACTTTTAAGACTTACCTTACTCTTAAAATAGATAAGGGTACTTGTCTTGCACTCTCTATTTACTTTCCCAGTGCACTCTTCCATTGCTTAATTCCTCCATAGGACTTTAACCATTACTATATAAATATATGTTGTAATCTCTTGATCATTCAGTCCACAATGGCGACTGAAAACTCTTTATACGTCAAGTATTACTGAAGGTCCACTGCTAGAACTTATAACAAGTATGAGGGGTCAGCAACATACTTTCGAAGCATCGACATATGAAGTACTGGATGGACATTATTGAAGTTGGGCATGGTTAACATGTAAGAAACTTCTCTCTTTGAAGCCATAACTTGCATATCTTCTTAGCATTTTTTTGTACTTATTATAGGAATACTTTCACACATCTTCAATGTTATTAATTGTCTTAGTATTATTTCTAAAACACTTATTGTCTTAGAATTTTCCAATTTTCCACTCATAATACCATAATCAAACACGTCATTCTATCTTATAAGTACCTTTAAAGTTCTTTATTTATCAATTTCCTTAAACCTTTCATAACATATTCTTATCATTAAATATTGCAGACATTCATATTTTCATGTTCCATTGAAATTGTCGTATAACTATACTTGTATCCATCATTCTGAATTCAAACCTTTTATTGAACTAAAATAATTACCTCTGCTTCTATCCATAGACTCTCATCCTGATGACTGACTCATGACTTGTCTCAAACCCTAACCAATCTCATCACCTCTCATGTTTCTTCTTCCAACTGTATATTTATATTCTCAGACCTGTATGGATAACCCTTTACATAATACCCTGATAATCCATATCCAAACCATGCATCTGTTTCAAAATAATATTTTCCCCTATGCCATCTCCCACAAGGAAAACACTGAGGATTTATATACCTCAAAAGTACAAAGTTAACTGTATCCATGCTCATCAGTGCATCCAATTTAAAATAACTTGCTTCTGCTGCAATCTTTATGAATGACTTCAGACATTAGCTTGGTAGTTTAACTAGTATGAAATTTCCACATTTTAAATCCTTCTCTCATCTCAGAAGTCTAACAGATCCTTCAAATTCTTAAGCCTTTGCTTTACTAATACTTTTAGGGCTAAACTCCTCTATTACCAATTCCTTGGGCCATACTTGAAATATAACATCTTATCACAAAATTCTTCTTAAGAATTTCAAAAATTAAGCCAAAATCACTTTAACACCATATAAGTAATAGGTTACATCAGAATTTATATCTATAGTTCAACACAAATGTTCTAACATAACAATTTCTAATACACTTAAAATAGTCTATCATCAATCCATCAATAACAGTAGATTAACTAGCCAACTTACAGTATGAACTAAACATTCTCTTGGAATAAGTAAGCACTATCATAACTTGATCTTCAACTAAATATTAGTGAAGTATCAACCATTAACTCTTAGGAAGCTTCTAAGATCATGCTCCATACTTATTCTTATCTCTTGTCTATATTATACCAAGCTCATTAGCTAACAGATCATAGAAATTGTCGAGATCATAAATCATTCCATTTATATAAAACAGTTTACATTAGCTCTTACATATACTTCCAAGTCATAATCTAACCTTATGTGATAATTATATTGTACAATAATATATATTGTTATCAAATGACCATCTGACAATTGATAAATTCACGCATCTATCATCATTACTTAGATCAGCTATACTTGTAAATATGACACTTAACCATTATTATATAAAAAAAAATCTCCATTTAATTATCAGATAGTTCATCAGTCTTATACCTATTAAGAATCATTTACATATATTTGATAATTATCATACATACATGCATTCATCATTTAACTTTAATGTTACCTTAACTTATTTACAATTTCTGGCAAATCTTTTCTTACATCATATCAATGAAATCAGCTATTAATAACAAATTATAACTTTTATCTCTTTAATCATATATGGACTCTTTCACTGACAGTCAAACATTCTATCTCTTCAATGTCATAATTATTCTGTCATGCACAACTTATTATAAACCTATCATAATGTTACATCCTCGCGTAACCATAAAATATACATCAATCATTTTTTTACCAAAAATTTATGATTCCAATCAATTCCTTACGACTCTACAGAACCTTAAATCATATTACATATCATAAATTAAATTACCATTTCGAATCATTTCACATCTCACCATGATATAGATGTACATCCAAATTGTCATATGCTGAAACACCATCAGAACTTATCAGAGTTATAAACTATATTATGCTTCCTCAATTAGGCATAGATTCCACTAATCAAAACAGTGTATTACATTCTCTCCTTATAGAAATTTGCCCTTGAATGTTAAAATAAAACTCTTACCTGCTCATCAACCATATACCCATAACCATCTTTATTCAATTTTTTATTATTTCATTACGTTACTCTTTTTTTATCCCATTTTTTTTAGCATCAAACTTGATTATATCACCCATTACCAATATAACATTATTATACCATACTTACACAATTTATTCATTATAAGTCTCCATCCATGGCTAACTCCAAATCACAATTTTGCTCTCAAACTCTTGCTATACCATAGAACTTCCATCACTGTACATATCCACACTCTTTAGCTCACAATATACTCCAAAGATGGTTTTTATATTCCTTCCTTACTCTTAGATTACACAAGGATATCACTGATTAACACTATGATAACTTGTCTATAAATAATCTGAACACTTCATCTACTAAATCCATATCTAAATTCTTATCATTTATACCATCACAAATAATAAAAAAAATAGAAGTTATATCTTCAATCTCTTCCTCTAGAAAAATATAAGAAATCCAAAACATTTCAAGTAACTTTTAAGCACATGCAACTTCTTAGCAAAGTAATATAATGCAAAGAAAGACATAACTCATGAATCAATCACCACTGTGTCATCCAAGTCTTAAATCAAAAGAATACATGTGATCATCAGTTTGGGAATCTGAACTTCTTGTTGTACTGTAGCAAAAACTCTCCCTCTACCTTTACCTGTAGAAACTGATCTCGAAGCCTGTGCCATTTGCTGACTTGATCATTTACTGGCCTTTGAAGTCCTACTCAAGGTGTCTTGACCCACAACTAACTGTGGACCAACACTACTCTCTTTATCCTTCTGAAATGTAGTTTGAGAAGTCTGAGGTCTAGCTTCAAAAGTCGGTTGTGGACAATTCTTAAGTAAATGACCATGTTGTCCACATCTATAACATGCTCCTATCTCATGGAAACAAGGTCCTTTATGGAATTTACCACATGTAGAATATAAAGGATTTGTCTTATGTGATGCAGATATGACTGTACCATAACTTGTCTGAGCAGCTGATCTGGAGGGATTCTGGCTCTACTATGATCTCCCAGAAAGTCCTCTATGCCTACTTTGGAGGGCTGACTGTTGAGTCACTCCCATACTCTTCATCCAACTCTCATGTTTGGAGGAGCTACTCATCTTAGCTTTCTTCTTTTCTTTCCTCTCAAATCTATCATCCATCTCCCTATACTTCGAGGGCATAGGCTTAAGGTACCTCTCAACTGATACCTCATCTACCTAAGGCATAACTGAAGGATATGCAGGAGGAACTACACCTCTAGAATTACCGATACCGTAGGTACTTGTTATTGTCTTTACTGCATGATAAACTCAACTATCATCTCAGAATTCCTCTGTAATTGATTTATCTGTCGAGCCATGTTAGCCATATCCACCTTTGGTGTATGAGGAACCTCATTACTTCCAAACCCATTTACCGAACCCTTTTTAGATGGTAAATCTCGCATGGAACGGCCTCAACTTCGCCTTTTACTAAATCGTGGAGGCATTTCGATGCTGATGAGAAG
Organism: Aleurites moluccanus; assembly: GCA_948193065.1. Classification (NCBI taxonomy): domain Eukaryota; kingdom Viridiplantae; phylum Streptophyta; class Magnoliopsida; order Malpighiales; family Euphorbiaceae; genus Aleurites; species Aleurites moluccanus. The sequence continues at coordinate 12,254 of CANXYC010115754.1, read as the reverse complement.
TACAATAAACTTAGACTCACAACATATACTTAACCCCGATTTATACAAAGGAATACACAACATAGACGAGATATAAATCCTATGCTCTGTAGTTATCTTAATCAACACTTAGTCTAGGGAACATGTACATACATCTATCTTTCTATCTTAAGGATTATAAACCTATAGCTCTGATACCACCTTTGTCACACCCCAACTCTAGTGGTGCGATAGTCTTAGGGCAAGGGTAGGCTTAAGGCCACCATAAACCCGTAGAACACTTATATCATGAATCTCATACATAACAAATATCCACACTATATATAATTATCATCATAAATATTCAATTCTATGAATCATATAATTACCATTCATACATTTCCATATATTATCATATGATTTTCTCTTATTCTTTACATATCAAAAGATACATCCCACATCGATAAGGGACAAGGGCAACCCACAATGTATGAATTCAGATATCAAAATAATATCATGCTTAACAACTAACTATGGAGCTCTAGAATATACTCCTCATACATATAAATACCATAATACAAAATAATAAATATCAAAAGAATTACATAAAGTCTTCTTGGAGGAATGAATCAAGAAGCTCTGTCTTCTAAGTTAGCTCCCTCTCAAGCTACACTATCACCTGAATTCCACAAAAGAGGAGTGAACCTTCAACTCAGTAAGATATAAACTATACTAATGCTTACAAGTATCATAAAGATACAAAGGATAAGTATGAACTTGAACATATATTCAATATACTTTTGGAATATCATAAGGAAATAGAGTATCATAATGATTGCACAAGGAATCATAACATGAACAATCATGATTTCTTAACATATGAGTGGCCCACAAAGAATGGCACTATAAATCATATCATGAAATAAAACTTAGAACAGATCATATCATAGCGTATCGGTGCACCTTGTCACCTCAACGTCTCTATGTGCTTACGCAGGGCACATGCCTAGTGTTTCTCGTCCCCAACTAGGAGGGACATTAACAAAAAACCTGTCAGCTGGGTTCCTGATGTGCACATTGGACCAATGAACTAACTCTCTTCAGGAAGAGAATTCTATTTATATGTTGGTCATAGTTTATATAGCTTAGACATATTGTCAAGAAACATAGTGATCACAAGACCATCATCACATATTTATATATAGTTATTCAATCATACAAATAGGTATATAATGATCTTGGTTCAAGAAAAACAACAACCAAGTCATTCATTCAATTGGTTTATTTAGGAAGTCTCAACAATTTATAGTTTACAATTATGAATTTATTACTTTGGTTCTTTAACAATGGGTTCAATAAAGCATATATAGAAAGGAATAAGTAACAAGCATAAACTTATAAGTGTAGCATACATTAACATAGTTCAAACTTACCTCAAAGCAATTCCTTGCAAAATATTATCTCTTATCATATGAGAAGCATGAATTATTCCTTAATCTCTTGTGCTTTCCATTCCTAAATCAAAATCCCAATATCCACAAATTAGGGTCTCTATCATTTGTGATCGTATAGTTATAGTCCTTATGATTTAATCATCTTGAGAAGTCCTATTATGCTTCCTAATATCCATTTTAACATCTCTTAAAAGAACATTAAAGATTGGGATGAATAACTACTATTTACCCAAAACCCTAAATCCTTGGACATTTCATGTAATCCATAAAAAATGTCATTTAAGGCTCATAAATATCTATACATAACTTATAATCATCTATTTTAGCCATAGATTAACTTAAGCTGAACTTAGAAATGAGTTTTGAGAAAATTACCTTGAAACCTTAGAGTGGAGATTCTTGAGAAATTTAAATTCTTGAGATTCTTGAGAAATTTAGATTTTTGAAGGTTTAATTCTTGATTTTTGTGTTGATGGAGAAGTGTTTGAAAAGAGAATTTAATGAATTTATGGGTGAGTGAAGTGTATTTATGAAGAAAGAGAGGAAGAAAGACAAAATTGGTGAGTTAAAAATGAAAGAAACGAGCTCATGCTTATATAGACCCGAGGTTTCACGCCCGTGAAAGTCAATTTCTTAGGAAAATAAAAAATTACACAGAAAATATTCTCATGGTAGTGAAAGATCTTTCACTCCCATGAAAACTATCTTCATGGTGGTGAAAGGTATTTTCATGGTAGTAAAAGACATCTTCATGGTGGTGAAAGACATCTTTACCCCCATGAATAACTGCTGGTGAAAAATTCTCATATTTTTTCCATTCTCACTTGTCCAAACTAATCAACTTATACATACACATATTAACACCTCAAAATCAATTATAACTCATCATGTCTCAACATATAATCATTTTAAGAGTAATCTATACTCAACATAACATTCTAGATTATCTACCATGCATATATAAATATACACATGCTAACATTCGTTAAATAAATATGAACGAACACATATCTATTCTAACATTCCAAATACTGAGTATTACATACACCATGGGAGTGTTCTGATACCAAAAGAAAATGCAAGGATATATAATATTATTATTTAACTTTAGACCCAACTTAAATGGTAGCCTCATTGCATTTTAAATATTAGAAAAAAATTTAATTATCTTGATTAATTAAATTTTTATTCTTAATATTTTTTTTAAAAAAAATACATTTTACTTATGTTTTTATTTATAAAAGTACCTAAACCTTAAGTATTCTTATTAAAGATATATAGTGCGATCTCTATAAATTAATAAATTCTATTATATAATAATTTTTTACGGTCCCGACTTAAACTAATAGGTTAAATTAGTAATTTCAATAAATTAATAATATAATACTTTTTTGAAAATTATTACGTAGTTATATAGTTCATTCATATTATAAATTAATTATTTGCCAATATTATTTATATAACAAAATATAATATTTATTTTATTAAATATGACTCTAAAAATTATTTAAAATTTAGGTAATTATATTCACATGTTTTTTTCACCTTATTTAATTTATTATTCACTCTCTCTCTCTTTAAATTTATTTAGTTCATATTTAATTGATTATATATATATATATATATATATATATATATATATATATATATATATTTATTCCATTTTAATTAGTTTTATATTCAATTGATCACATATTTTGTTATCCATTTTAATTAATTTGTATTTAATTGATCATATATTTTTATCCCTTTTAATTAATTTGTATTTAATTAATCACATATTTTTTATTAAATTTATTTAATTCATATTGAATTGATTATAAAATTGATAAAATACAATGAATTTTTAATTAATTAAATATATATTTGTTGAATTGTGAATATTTTCTTTAAATTAATAAATTATTAATTTATTGATTAATTAGTACTTCTTTTAATTAATAGATTATATGAGTCACAAAGATATTAATTTATAGAGGTTTTACTATATATGAATGCAATAGCACCATATTTTCTATTAGAGAATTAAATAATTTATTTACTTTCTATTAAATTATTAATATTAATATTTTATTCATATTCTAATTTTATTTATCTGTTACCCGATGTTGATGTTATATTTTTATTTTTTTTATAAAAATATCTAATTTATAATGATGATAAAAATATTATAAACATAAATTTTTTTAATTATATGTGAATGGGATGAGCATATTTTAATTCTTTTGAAAAATTTTGTTTAAAGATATTGAATATTTTTTCTACTTCCCATTTTATGTATTGAAACAATAATACAAAATTATAATGAAAATTTTTATTAATTTAATGAAAGTTATTAAAAAATATTAATTATTTATATTGTTTAATTCAGGAAAAATACTTAAAAAGATAAAAATAAGTAAGAATAAATATTCTAAGAAAAAAAGACTATATGGTGTTGATAATATATCTTTTGCCACTCTAAAAAGTTTATTATTATAATATTATTTCTATTTATTTTTATAGGATACAGCTTATATGTATTGCTCGGGATTTGAAAAAAAAGTGCAATTAATTTCTTTAAAAGCATTAAAAGAAAGGAAAAAAAAGAAAAGAAAAAATAATAAAGTTGCTGAAGTTATTTTTGAAAGCACAAAAAGAGAGGAAAAAAGAAAAAATTGTAAGATGGAACCTCAGCCACCACATAAGAAGCTCAAAAAATTATAGGTTCGAACCTTAGCCCCCATCACATGAGAAGTTCAAGTAACTTTAACCATTAGACCACAAAAAATTCTTCATATTTTAGTAATATATAAAATATTTGCTCTGAATGGATTTGACACTTGATCAGCGTAACTGCAATCCTTTTTTAGTATATTATATAATATAATTTAGAAGTCATCCCTACAAATAAGGAAATTTATAAACTGTGCTACCGTTCAATTCAATCTAATCTAATTCAACTCACAATTAAATTATGATTTAATATGTATCATGAATTAAGTTGATTTGAAATTTTTTTAATTCATATTTTATGGATTAAATTAAATATTATAAATATTAATTCACAATTCATCTCAACCCAACTTTTATATATATATATATATATATATATATATATATATATATATATATATTCCATTTATAATCAGTCCATACATATTTATTTAGCCCCTTATATATCTCTTTTTCTCATGTCCTAACTTCATGCCTCGGATATTATTATACTTAATGACATTTATAAATAATTAAAGTAAAAGTTAAAAATTATATTTTTTTTAATTTTTTTATTGGTTCTATATGATTAAATTTTGAATTGAATCTTTTTAATTATCCACCTTTTCAATTAATATTTAGTGTTTTTAAAATTGCATAAACAATATCATAGAAAAAAACGATTAACTTTACTAGAAAATGAAATTTAATAATATAAAAATAAACATATTATTTTTTTTAAGACATAAAAAATGGATAAATATTATTTAACTCATAAAAATTAACATATTATATTAGTTTCTTCACATTTTAAAAATAAATTACATTACTTTGATTTTGTATTGATACCCATTTAGATTTTGATTGAATATATTAATATGTTTTGATTTTTTATATAATAGTAATTAATAAAAAAACATAAGCTATATAATATAAAATCACACAATCAATCCAATCCGATCCATAATTATGGATATAATTGGATTGATTATTTATTTTAATATAAAATCACACAATTCGATCCATAATTATGGATATAATTGGATTGATTATTTATTTTAATATAAAATCACACAATCCGATTCACAATTGTAGATAGAATTAGATTGATTATTTATTTTTCGTGGGTTAGATTATATGAATAATTTTTTAATCCGTAATTTATGAGTTAAATTGAATATGATGACAAAATTGCACCAATCCAACACGCAAACACCCTGGTCTACAAATACACTCTAGTACCCTAAAAATTTCTATAATTACATATAAAACCCTATAAATAGGAATTTATAAGTTTATGATTTTTAGTTGATCAGATAAGTTACAAATGAGTAATTAAACTTCTGTAACTTTAACTTAAGACTTGAAGTGTTGTATTAAAAATAGAATTGCACAAAAATATTAATGGAAACCTAATAGACAATAAAATAAAAATTTTAAAAAGTAATAGTGTTAAAAGTAAAAGTGAGGCAAAAGTATAAATATAGAAAAGTTATGGGATCAATTTATAAATACCAAAACTGGAGGGACCAAAGTTCAAATACCTAAAAATACTAAAAATATCTAAAAACTCCTTAAATGGAAAAATTTTATACAACTTCTCCATCATTTCAAGCTTGGCTGAATGCCATATCCCATCTCCTCCTTCTATTTTTTCATCTTTCCACCAAATCTCTTCCAACCTTGAATTAAATTAAACCTACATCTAATTCAAAGCTAAACACATTAATCTACCAAAAATTTAGTCAAAAACTTGAAGAGAAATCAAAATCATCAATGGTGCTCAAATTAGGGTTTTGATACAACTTAAGATAAATCACTTTCTTTTGTTTTCTTTTCATCAAATATGAGTTATATGATGTAAATATTGATATATATTAGTAAATAGACATATATATGTGAACAAAGGATGAAAATCAAATGAATTAGGGTTTATGTAAAATTTGATATTTTCAAATAGTTATATTTAATTTAAATTGAGTTCATAACATGTTTTCTCATGCCAAAATTAACTTAAAACATATGAGTTTTACTTTGTAGAATCAAAGGAAGATAAGATTGGTGATGTTGAGGAATAATTGGGCTTAAGGTAGATTTTGGAGCATCCAAAGGGATTTTGGTGTAAATAAAAGTTTTGGTGAGTTATAAATGTGTCGTGAGTTATAAATGTGTCATACTACCTTAAAATCACCATTGTTTGAATTATGGAATTCACCCTTGAAAAACTATGTTTGGCCGAACCATGAAGGACACCAAACTTTTGAATTTTTGCTTGATATTGATCCATTGAAATCATGTTTCTATTGGTTTTTTAATGCCTATAATATTCCTTGATTTGCCTACTTGGTGTGAGTTATAACGGTATTGTTAAACCTACCCCAAAACCTTACCAAATTACCTTAAAAATATTGCATACCAAGTGTTTGTTAAAATGCTTAAATAAACTTATTTTACCACCAAATGACTTGTCACTGTCGCCAGCGACGTTGACTTGTCATTGTCACCAACGAAGTTGACTAGTAATTTCACCAGCGACGTTGATCATTTATAGTATCCTTAATATCTAAATCCTAGCTTTACCTATTGTCATTTGATCATTCCTCTATTGCAATGAGTTCACGTTTATTAAATTATTGCTTCATCACTTGTTCATTGGAATTATGATTAGCTTATTGGACATTTGATTGATCGATGTTGATTCCTAATATTCTTTTATTCATTTTCTTTATCATTTAGTTTCCATTGTCTTAATTATATGATTATATGACAAAGCTACCTTCTAATAGGGTAGTATATAAATACCATCGGCATTGTACATAATTTATTATTTTTATATTGGGATATTTGTTAGGAAGGAGTTAATATCATGGATATAAGGTCTAATCAACCTTATATAATTTACAATGGATTGGATACACTACCGGACTATAGCAGCTTATAACATTCTTCTACAGACCCATTATCTGACATGTATTGTTTCTCTCTTCTATTACTGAATAATTTCTTCATTGATTGATTTGATTGGATTAACACTACTAATTGATTGATTTGATTAAATTGACCTTTCTCATTTGATATTGTTGCTTCCTTTATTCTTATTCCTTATTGAATCATTTGGTGGACAACCCTGCTACTTACCTAATCTAATTGTATATGGCATATTTATAGCTCACTGAATATTTTATATTCATATTTTAGTTGTTTAATATTTTTAGGTCAGGAATAGAGTAAAATGGTTCCGAAGGCTTCTTTCCTCCTCAATTGGGACTAGTATTTTTCATGTACAGTTATCTCTTACATTATCTATTTTGTACTCTAGACTGCTCCATGGTAGTATTAAAATAGTCTGTAATAGAATTATAACTGATTATATAATGTTAGACTTTAAAATATTAAATGTATATGTGTGTATTAAATATGAGAATGGATTATTATAGTGTGATTATGAAATCATATGGTATTAAATAATCAAACAAATAGGATAACAGGGGTTCTATGAGTGTTGGTAATATAGTTCATTCTCATATTCTAAGATCATCATGTTCCAAATTTGAGACATGAAAAATATGGTATCAGAGCATAGGTTTAATGTCAAAAGGATATAGGTAAACCATAGAGCATAGGATTTCATGTTACGTTATTTGTAGTATAATTGTGTATTTTCCTCTTATAGTGATAAAAAATGTTGCCTAGAGGATGACCCCGTGGTAGAAGTAGAGGTAGAGTAGAGGAATCAATTAGGGGACCAAAGATAGCTTCTAATGCACCCCCAGCTAGGGAAGAATCAATAGAACCACCCTATATTAGGCGGAGAACACAAGAGGCTGGTGAGTTTGAGGCACCCTAGAGATAAGAAATGTTAGAATTGATGAGAGAAATGCATAGAGGATTTCAGGAGCTTAGACAGCTGGATGGGCAATTCTACCACCAGTTGCCCCACTAGCTCCTATGCCACCTACAGCTGCACCAGGCGAACCTGTAGCTAGATAGGAGAGACATTGTATTATTGATGAGGGTGGAGTTAGTATGTTTGAATTTTTGAAGCTACGACTGCTTAATTTCAAGGGTGAACAAGGTGAAGATCCGAATGAATTTTTGGATAAGGTAGAACAAGGTGAAGATCCGAATGAATTTTTGGATAAGGTAGAGAAAGCGGTAAAGAGACTGCCATGTTCAGATGCCAAAGCTATATAATTAGTGGGTTTATTACTGAAAGAAAATTCATAGAACTGGTTTATTCATCACATTGAAAATTAGATATATAGTGTTGCACCACCTACTTGGGAACAGTTTAGAAGGGCTTTGTTGGATAAATTCCTTACTAAAGGAACCAAGAAGAGTAAAATAGTTCAGTTTGAACAGCTTCAATAGGGGAACCTTAGTGTACCAAAATATGCCAATGAGTTTATTAAGCTGAGTAAATATACCAGGAGAATAGCATCAACAAAGACATATTTGATTAACCGTTTTAGAAGGGGATTACATACATCATTGCATAATGCATTATTGGCCACAAAGTTCACTTTTTTGACAAAGCTCATTGATAAAACAATACAAATTAAGGCAAAATATAAAAAGGAAATGGTAGAAAGAGAATAGAGAAGTAAAGGAAGAACTTGTAGCCAACAGAGAAAAGGAAAGGGGACTTCTCATACTAAAGCAACAGAATTAGTGGCTAAAACTAGTCAGAGGAAAGGACAGACCATAACTGTTATAGAACCATCAACATCTGGCTATTTTAGAGGTTCATCCATACCAGCACAATAGATGCCCAGTATTCCTACATGCAGTAGATGTGGTAAGAGACATAGAGGAGAGTGTAGATAGGAAAATAGAGCTTGTTTAAGATGTGGTCAGTAGGGACACTTTGCCAGAAATTGTCTTAACTGGTATTCAGCAAACTACTACATTTGCATCTTAACCAATTATCTAGATGAGCAAAAATGAAAATAGAGGAACTAGAGATAGAGGCATAGGATAGAGGCAGAGTTAGAGTACCAGTCAAAGCACCAGCTAGATAGGATCAAGGCAGAGTATTTGTAATGAACCCCCAGGAGGCACATGAGATAAACACCACATAAATACGTATGGTTAATATTGAACATGAACCAGAATGAGTATTATTCGATTTTGGTACTACTCATTCATTTGTTTTACCATATTTTTCATCTAAACTAGGTAAGAAAATACAATTAATGCAAATACCCTTAGAAGTATCTACTCCTATGGGTGAGAGTAAAGAGGTAAAACATGTGTATTTAGGATGTGAGGTGGAAACTGAGGGGAGAATATTTGTAGTGGATTTAGTAGAATTATCGATATTGGAATTGGATGTAATACTATGAATGGATTGGTTGACTAATCATCGTGCAGTGATTGATTGTTATGGGAAAATGATATAATTCCACCCAGAAGGGCAGGATAAATTTGTATAATATCAGTCATTAGATCAAAGTGACTTTTATGGAAAGATTGTCCAGCATATTTGGCAAGTATAGTGGATACTAAATTATCTCATAAGGGATTGGATCATATTCCTATTGTTAATGAATTTTTGGATATTTGTCCAGAAGATATCTTTGGTTTGCCACCAGAGAGGTAGATTGAGTTTGAAATAGATGTTTATTCAAGTACTAATCCTATTTCAATTCCACCATACCGAATGGCTCCATCAGAATTGAAAGAGTTGAAGGTACGATTACAAGAATTACTATATAAGGGGTTTATACGACCAAGTAGCTCATTGTGGGGTGCACCGATATTATTTATTAAGAAGAAAAATGGTTCACTTCGGATGTGTATGACTATCGACAGCTGAATAAAGTGACCATCAAGAATACATATCCACTTCCTCAGATTGATGATTTATTTGATCAGTTGTAAGGAGCTTATTATTTCTCTAAAATTAACCTCAAATCAAGATATCATGAGTTGCATTTTCGGAAGGAAGATGTACTGAAGACTACATTCAAAACCTGATATGGTCATTATGAGTTTCTGTTATTACCATTTGGGTTAACTAATGCTCCAGCTACTTTTATAGATTTGATGAACCAGGTAATTAAGTCATATTTAGACAAGTTTGTTATTGTATTCATTAATAACATACTTGTCTATCCTAAAAGTAGAGAAGAACAAGAGCAGCATTTGAGAATTATATTATAAATACTGCAGGAGCATAAGTTGTATGTTATACTATCGAAATGTGAGTTTTAGCTTACAAAAGTATGTTTCCTTGGGCATATGGTGAGAAATATGGTATTAAAGTAAATCCGAAGAAAGTTGAAGCTATAACAAATTGGTTATGCCCTACTAATGTAACAGAGGTACGAAGTTTCCTAAGTATGGTAGGATATTACAGGAAATTTGTCAAAAACTTCTCCAAAATAGCTGCTCCACAGACCAAATTAACAAGGAAACAAGAGAAATTTCAGTAAACTGATGAATGTGAGAAGAATTTCCAAATATTAAAGACATGCCTTACTACGACACCAGTATTAGCTTTACCATCAGGAACGAGTGACTTTTCAGTGTATTGAGATTCATCCAGAATTGGATTAGGTTGTGTTCTAATGCAGAATGGACAGGTAATTACTTATACTTCTCGACAATTAAAGAAAAATGAGCATAATTATCTAACTCATGATTTGGAAATGGTAGTTGTAGTATTCACACTTAAATTGTGGAGACATTATTTATATGAAGACAAATGTGAAATATATACTAATCATAAGAGTTTGCATTATATTTTACAGTAGAAAGACTTAAACTTACGGCAACAAAGATGGGTTGAATTGCTAAAAGACTATGACTGTCAGAAAATGTACCATCCTAGAAAAGCCAATGTAGTGGCTGATGCATTGTGTAAAAAGTCAATGGGAAGCTTATCTCATATTGTAACTTCAAGAAGACCACTGGTTAGAGAGTTAAAAGAGTTATTTGATATAGGAGTTCAATTAGAATTGGGAACCCAGGATTGAAAATAGGCTCTAATAGCCCAATTTTATATAACACCACTGTTGATTGAAGAAATAAAAGTTGCACAGGATAGAGATCCATAGATGGTGAAGCTAAAAAAAGATGTTCAAGCTTAGAGAACTTTTGAATTTACAGTTGATAATAGTGTATTAAAATGTGGACAAAGATTATGCATACTAGATGTAGATGGATTAAGGGAAAATATTATGAAGGAGATGCATTTTGCCCTATATAATGTTCATCCTGAAGTAACCAAAATGTATCACAATGTTAAAGAGCATTACTGGTGGCCTAATATGAAGAGGGATGTGCCTAAGTTTGTGTTAACATGTTTAGCATGCCAACAGGTGAAATTTAATATCAGAAGCCATCAGAATTGCTACAAGAAATAGAATTGCCAAAATGGAAATGGAAACAGGTAACTATGGATTTCATAGTGGGTTTACAGAGAACATCTCAAGGATATGATTCTATTTGGATAATAGTGGATTGATTAACCAAATCAACTCACTTCTTGGAGGTAAAAATGTAATATCCTTAGTGAGACCCTAACCCTAGAACCTTGAACCCTAGTTGGAAACTTAAACCCTAGTGCCTTAAACCTAGGGGGAATTAGGGGTGTTTGCATGAGTTGGATTCCTTATGTGTTTCATGAATTAATTCATGTATTCAAGTGCCATTGATTGTCTTATATGTTATATGATTGACTTGATGAAATTATATGTGATTGATAAATATTGTATTATATGATTTAAAGTGTGTATAATGTGTAAATTATTGTTAATTAATTAGTTGGGAAATGAATTGAGGGTAGATAAAATAGAATAACTTAATTAGGTTAGAAAAAAAAATATAGGACTGGTTTGTATAAAAAGTGAATGTGCGGGAGCTATTTGGAATTTGTAAGACTTTGGTGAAAAAGGGATTGATGGAGAGGGATTTAATGGAAATTTGAATGATTAGGATCCTATGGATTAGAGTATTGAAGCATCCATCATCCAATGGATGCATGCTAGGGTACAAATTGATTAAAATGAGAATGGTGCATTGGATCATATCATAATCTCACCAACCAAATAAAATTTTGCATTCCTTTCATTTCTTTAATGGTTGCCGTGTTCTTCCCTTCTCCAAACAGAAATTTTGCTCTTCCATTTACAAAGTGATTCA
>CANXYC010115718.1:0-38847 GCA_948193065.1 Aleurites moluccanus | reverse complement strand
TTGTTATAATTATTAGACAAAAAAGTTGGATAATTTGTTTGTGTTTTATTCGGCTATTTTTCTTTCCTCTTTAAAAATAAATTAATGGTTGTTGATATCAAAATTAAAAAAAAAAAAAAAAAAAAAACATTCAATTACTATAATAGATGTCTTTTGATATATCAAAAACTTTTTGTTAAGTAATTAGAATCAATTAGTTTCCTAAAGCAATACCTATGACTTTGAAAGGAAGTCCATGAGTTTAACTTTATGGCTAATAGATCATATGATTTCTACTACATTCATTGACATCTTCATTACTTTAATACAAGAGCATAGGCAATTCGTGAAGTTTTTCCTTTACAATAGCAAAAAAAGCAAGTAATAAAATCCAAAATAGAATTTTGTACAACAGAGAAATTTCATTACACATATGCCAAATATTCCTAGTATATAAATATATTATATCAACTACAAATAACTAAATTTTAAATAAAACTTAAAATGGAATTTTGTATCAAAGCGTAGAAATTCATGTTTCAAGGCTGAAGATTAGAATTACAGTACCAGCTTGTTTTATATTATCAAACAGAGTAAGGACCAATTTGTACAAGACCAACAATGAAAAAGCCATAACAATCAATGGATTAAAAGAAAAAAACAATTTAGGGTTCATTTGGACAGTTTGGAATTAAAGTTGGAATTGAAATTGAAATTGAAATTATCAATTCCAATGTTTGACAGCTATCTAGAATTAGAATTGAAATTTTAACCACAATTTCATGAAATTATAATATAATTAAAAAATCAATTTCACAATTTTATTCTCAACCCATAATAATTATAATTCTATAATCAGCACTACAATTCTCTCTCACACCACCACACCCAGCACCACCGCCACTGCTACCTCTACCTCCAGCCCTACCATCGGCGACGGTGGCTCGTCACTGCCGGCGACGGTGGTCTGCCACCTCCAGTGATGATGGCTCGTCTGACGATCATAGTCAACGACGATAGCACACCAGACTGTTATCGTCGGCGATCTACCACTACCTCCACTGTTACCGCTGGTGGTCCACCATCACTTTCAACTTTACCGCCACTTTTATTGTCACCAATTTTTTATTTAATTTCAATTTCAATTCTAATTTTTTTTTGTGAAACAAACGTTAGAATTACAATTTCAACAATATTTTAATTCTAGAGAATTAGAATTGGAATTGGAATTGAAATTTTCAATTCCAATTCTTGTCCCCTTAGGGTTTATAGTAAAATATAGAATTAATGATAAAATTTGAAAGGATCAAAGAAATGAAGTAATGGATACTTGAGATTCCAAATAGAAAGTCTTGGAAAAATTGGAAAAACCCAAGATTAAAGATTAGAAGATTGATTAAAAACCAAGACTAAGGATTTCATTTTATGCTCTTCATTGAAATCCTAGCAGAAACGAAATTCCATTGTTGCAATTGGTGGTTCTGGAGAGCTCGATAATGGTTTATCTAATTTGAAAACAAACTGAAATCAAAAAAGGAAAAAGAAAAATGCGAAAAACATAAGAGGAATTTGCAAAGAAGAAGAAAATCGTAAATATGAAAAAAAATATAAAATACATGTATTTTTAAATATTAAAAGATTAAAAATGAAAAAAAGAAAGGGTCTGTAAATATGAATTTTTTAAAAAAAAAGTCATACATAATGTAAATTCCTCTTTACAATTTACTATTGGACCAAATTAATTTTTTTTTTAGGCTAATTAAAGAAATTAAAATATTTACATATAAATATATATATTTTTAAAGATTTTAGGGAGAATTGGGGCTCCCCCTTGTCCCCCTAATTACGCTCTTTGTGCAAGCTAATTAAGGATTGATATAACCGTACAAGTTTAAGTAGGACTAAACTCGATGCATTTCAGTTTGAATATCTAAAAAAAATTGAATTGAATTAAAATTTTTTATTTTAAAAAATTTGAATGCCAAAATTAAACTGAAAATTTTAAAAACCCATACTAAATTGAATAAAAAATTTAATGTTTAAGCAAATTTGAGAACCGGTACTGAATTAAAATAAATAGCTAAGATTTATACCAAACTTAACTAAAAATGTATCATTATTATAAAGTTAATTGATATTTTATATATATCAATTAATTGATATACATTTAATTCATATATATAATTGATATTATCTTAATATTTGTCTCAATTTTGATAGTTTTATTTGATTCAACACAGTTAAGTTCAGTACAGTTCTCTCGATTAAAATATAAACGACAAATCAATATCATATAAAATATACAATACAATATTAATTAATTCGATATTTTAATTGGACATGATATTCCCGAGTACTGTGCTATCCGTAAGCTTTAGAATGAAATTGTGCTGGTGAGACAAAATAACATTTCAAATGCCTTATCAAAATTTTACTAGACAAAATAACTTGGGCATGTTTTCAATCACTTATTAATTTATTTATTATAATTAAAACTTTACCATTTTTTTCTAAGGTTTTTGTTCGAACTAATAATTTAACAAATATAATTCATATTTGTATCTATATCTATACTTAATCACTATTTTACCTTCATAACTTTTATAATCATATTTATATTTTCTTTTATTATTTTTCTTATTATTTTATTTTTCACTATTAAAATTTCATAAAAATTATTAAACTCCAAGTTGCCATTATAACTCATTTAAATTTATCATGTTATAAATATTCTTTAAAATTTATATAATCGTAAGAATACTAATCTCAAAAACTAACTGTTATTATTTAATTAATTTAGAATTTATTCCTACACTTAATTTTTTATTCATTCAATTCTTTATTATTTTTCTTTAATTTTTCGTATGGTTTTAATATTTTTTCTCAAGTGATAATTAGATAATTTTTTTATTAAAGTGAATTGTTACTCGATAATCATATTATTTTTTCTATGTAAATAAGATGAGGTTCTACCCACAATAAAAAGAACTGAACTTTAAAATAGATTAAGATTTAATCATAATTAAAAATTAAAATTAGTCAATAAATAATTAAATTTTTAGCTCATATAAACTATTTATAATTTCATCACTTTTTTAATATGAAATTTTTATATCTTACTAAAAAATTTATTGCTCAATTATTATATATAAAAATACTGTTATCTGTTGTAAGTTAAATTGATTCAATCATGATTGTTTTTACATAATTACCTAAATAACTAAATATAATTGTTTTCCATTTCTTGCACCATTTTTTTTTTCTTTCTACCATTCCTTGTTTAGTTTATTACTTGCATTAATATTATTTAGATGTTATGTAATATAATTTTAATTTATTTTTGACAATTAGTACGTTCTTTTTTTTTTTGGCCATTTCAATTTCTTACTAATCAATTGGAATTAAATTATAATATTTAGTTAAACCGCATTTTATCTTTCAACAACATACGTCTTTATCACATGGAAAATTTCATATTGTTTGGACTTTGGACATGAAAAAAAAAAGTTATATATATCCAAAAACAAAAAAACAAAATAAAAAATGTCCTTAATTAAAAGGAAGTGAGAAGGGCAAAAAAGTCAAGAAAAAGGAGTGCCCCTGGTAAGGGCATAGTCAAGAGCAAAAACTGATGGGTAGGGTGTCCCAAAAGACACCGTAACCGTGTGTTGTTCTATTATGGAAACACAAAAATCATAATAATTCCTGATGGGCATTTTGTGATCATGACGACGTTGGCGTTTTATAAGAGAGAGAGAACGAACAAACAAAGGTCAAAGCAAAGCAGTTGGTTGCTGTATTTCAGTATATTATATTATACGTGTAATGATTTTTAGGGAAGAAGAGAAAATAAAATAAAATCAGAAACTCGTGATTATCAGAAAATTCAGAATTCTCTCTCTCTTTGAAAACAGCAAAAGAGGGTAGAAACAGAACTGAACAAGAAGCAGCAGGCAGTATTATCAGTCCCTCCTTAAGGAATTTACAGCTACATCTCTTCCTTTACTCGTGATTTCATTTTCTCTCTCAAACCAACAAACAATACAAAAAGAAAAAAATTTCTTTTTTATTTGATACACTTATAAGAATCTTTCTTTCTCCTTCTTTTTATTAGTTTCTCGCCCATGACTCACTTTCTTCTAAGCCTTTCTTGACTCGTTCGTACGTTTTTCGTTGCACTTCCAACAAGATTTTACAGAATAATTAGAGAAATATATCTTCGAGTTTGTGTTTTGGACTGTGAAACCATTAAAGGAGAGATTTTTAAGAGAACCCAAGTTGTGAAACTTTATTTAGAAGTGAAAAGGAGGATTTGTTTTTTTGGGGTACATACTTGGATTTTTTTAAGGAAAGAAAATATGGGAAGTTGTGGGAGAAGTGGGACTGTTAGACAATATGTAAGATCAAAAGTTCCTCGCTTGAGATGGACTCCTGAGCTTCATCACTGTTTTGTTCATGCTATTGAAAGGCTTGGTGGTCAAGACAGTAAGTCTTTAATTTTATGTATTATTATGTTATTTTTTTGTGTATGTGTTGATTATTATGTTTTTGTTGGTTGGTTTGTTTGTTTAGTACTCTTTTAATTCTTCTTAATTTTGTTTCTATGTAGAAGCTACTCCTAAACTTGTTCTTCAGTTAATGGATGTGAAAGGACTCACCATTTCACATGTGAAAAGCCATCTTCAGGTTGCTTTTCCCCTTCCCTCCCCTATTTGATTTCTGGACTTTCTATGTTCAAACACCTTCTATGATCGTTTAGCTTACATGGATTTTCGTCGTTTTCACCAGATGTATAGAAGCATGAGAAGTGATCTGGGCAAACAAGGTATAAACATATATAGATAATTTCAACTCACCCAAAATTTTCTATTTTTCAAAACTTGATCAGGTTCTGAATCACCATCCATAGTTGTTTGTGAATATATGCATTAATGGCAGATTTTTTCATTTGTTATACTTTCCATTAATGGTTGTTATATACAGTTCAAAATCACAGATTTTGAATTTCACTAGTAAACGTATGTTTTGGAAAGGAAGCATGCTTTAGGAGCCTCACTTCATTTATTATCTCTCTCCTTATTTTTTTTCCCCGTTTAAGCTTTTTTCTTTTTTATGCCAAAAGAGTTGAGAACAGAATAATCTTGTATCCCTTTCAGATCTTCTAATATTAGCATTTCTGATGAAACCCACAAAAACCCCAATTGCTACTCTACCTGTTCTTGATGTTCTCTGTGTTTCAAACCCATGTTAAATGCCATAGACCTACTTGTCATTACTCTCTCTCTCTCTGAACTTTTATCAAAAGGCGCATCTACAAGTATAGTACTACTCGTAGAAAGGCCTTTTACTTGACAATTTTTTTCTTGTATTTCTTTCGACAGATAGGAACGCTACCCTTCAAAGACGACAATCTTTTGAGGACCATGATGAGTGTATTGATGAAGTAAAACCCATTGAAGAATCAGATTCTCAATTTATCTACAGTACTCCTTTCCCTTCAAAAAGGTCAGCTTATATTAATAAATATATAGTTCAAGAAAAACAAAAAAAAAATTTGCACTGTTGTATGAGATTTTTTTTTTCTAACTCTTTTTACTTTTTTTTTTTCATTTTTTCTAAGTTATGTTTGTTTGATTTCTCTTTTCTGCAGAGCAAGAATCGAGACCAGGAGTTCAATCTATGATCAGAACCTGCAATGCAGCCAAGGAATATGTGAAACAACCACGAATCCGTACTCTCTTGATGATTATATGGGAATAAAAGAGGGTAATGGTGGTGGTTTCGGATGGGAACAGACTCATTCTAAGCCCTTCTCTCTGCCACATGATCTTTACACCTTCAACTCCATCAAATATGCTGCGAAAGAATCTGATTTGCTCAAGGTACACTTGAAAAATAAAACTTTATTTCTTTCTTTCTCAGGTTATGCAGCCTTTTTGGCTGGGGTTGAGTGTAATGTTGGTATTTGGTTTTTCACCTTTTCAAGATTCAATCCACGAGTCATGACTCATTTATGTTATATGGTAAGGTGTGGCCTTTTTTTTGCAATTTCCAGTTAGCCACTGTTATGACCATTGAAGTTGTGGAATATATCCTTACTTTATTAGGTCAACCAGTGAGGTTTTGTCACCTCTCTGGTTGCAAATTGTTTTTTATTTTACAGCTTTAATTTAGGTAAAAGTATTCATTCGCATCTCCTACCTGCTACGGCAAGGACTCAAGGACTTCGACACACTTTCTCGATAGCCTGTGCATATAAAATTTCCATTTATTTTTTATTTTGTATTTTTTTTTATAAATTTGCTTTCGCTTTAACTCGAACTCGAACTTGGGACCACCTTTTAATTCTATAGAAATTTCAATATTATTATTTGGAAACCACTATAATTTTCGTAGTGAGATTAGGTGTTCAAATTCCTATATCGCAAACTCCTAATCTTCATGCATTCAACTATAGAGCTATTAATTCAACGACATTTTTATATATTTTTTATTACTTACTATCTCCTCTTATTTAGGTTTTTGTTACAGTGGTGGCAAATGCCTTTGTTAGCCTATATTTGTTTCTAACCGTCGCTAAATACTTAAAAGGCCAATGACTGTCTATTTTTTTTTTTTTTTGGGGTATAAACCATCCCGTGTCCGTTCACCACATTGGGTGAGGACTATTCCGAATTCAAATCGGGTAGAATCACATGGGCGACAAAGCTATCCCTACTGACTCTGTCTACTTTATTTGATGTTTCATTTTTATTTTTTATTTGAGATTTAGACTTTTGCCATACCAAAAAAAATAGTTGGAGTAATTAAATAAGTAATTAATTTTATTCTGTAGAATATTTACAAATTACCAGACCAAAAGTTATTAATATTCTTTAGTTAATTCTCTTCCAAATGCCACATTTATCTCTACTGAATTCTGAATTGAATTTTAAAAGATTTTTTCTTTCTTAACCTGCACAACCAATAAATTTCCTTTGGCTACCTTCCAAAAAATGATTGTATAGGCAGAAACTCTAGACATTCTGTGGTCCAGTTTTACTATTGTAAAAATTGGGGGACCTCTTTCTTATGTGGAAAGACTGATTGGAAATTCAAAATTCTTATTTATTGCAATGGGAGTAATTCATTACTTTTGAAACGTACACTTCTTAAAAGTGCTAGCTTGTACTATTCCTTCATTGAATTACTCTACTCCCTCATCTAACAAATTCATAGCTGCACTCAAGCTATTATATTCTAGTTATTCTTCAAGTTTCTTTTATTTATTTATTTATTTTTATTGGTTAATTATAGTTTGAGCCTTCGACTGAAGGTTTAAACTTGTAGGCATGCAGTTCTGGAGATGATTCTAATATTATTGGATCAATTAGGTATATGTATATATGGTAAATTGATATGTTATGGAAAAATTTGAAAACCTTGTACACTTGCAAACTGGTTTTAACATGTTTCATTACTGCATTTTAACGCCGAATGTTATCTCCATGGTGCTCTAATAGCTGCGGAATAGGTATTAACCAATGTGTTTCTACACAAGGATACGACGAAGTTACAACCGAACTACTGCATTAGATTAATAATACCAGTGAAAGTGCATTTAATGTCAATTTTTATTTTTTTGGCAGATTGTGAAGGTAGAGCGTGACAAATGCATATCAGCAGCTACTGGAAGTGGAAGAGGAGCAGAAGATGAAGAAGAGGGGGGTGGTGGTGGCTGCTGCTGTGAGTTGTTGTCATTGTCGCTCTCATTAGCACGCCCTTCATCGCAGAGAAGTAATGCATCTTCGACGAGCGAGATCAGCGAGGCTATCTCATCCTACTCTAGGTCTACATTCAAAGAATGTTCCGGCTCTTCTTCAGGAAAATCTAATATTAACTTGGATCTATCTATTGCTCTTTGCGGTACCTAATGTTCTATTTATGTAAAGAAAAATCATCTGTTTTTGTATCAGTTCTATCTTTTTTTGTGTTATTGGGAATATTTTTTGGAGTCCATTTAATTAATCCTCTTTAGATTTTAGCATTGTTCACTAAATAGCATTTCAGTTTAGTTTTTAATTTCACTATATATTATATGAGATTTTCAAAGTCACTAAAATGAGTTGAATAAAAAAAATGAATAAAAAAAAATTAAATAGTCCACAATGTTATTTTTCGATGAATAAAAAAAAATTTGTGTAATGAATCAAAATTTGAAAATATTGTTAAAAGAATTATGTCAATTCATTTTATATGGGATTTACAAAATTTAAAATGAATCTCATTATATATATATATATATATATATATAGACACTTTTATGTATTTTTAAATTTTTAAGCTCCTAAAGTTTTAAATTGTTCTAATAAAATATATATTGTGACCCTATTCAAATTGTTAAGTGTATCTTTATTTTATTTGATTTTTAACATTTTATTCCAAAATTTTAAATTTGAGAAATTTCACATTTATATGTATTTTAAGTTTTATATTTACACGAATTTATGTTGTGATCACATTCAAATGATTAATATAACTATCTTTTAATTTTCTAATTTTATTTGTACAAATTTAAATTAGAATAATATTTTTATTTTAAAAATTTAAATAGTTTGAATTAAAAAAAATGATTTTGAATTTATAGATGGATTTTTAAGAAAAAATTACTGATTAAATTTATGAAAATTAAATAAAGTTTAAATTTGAATAATATTTTCTCTTAAAAATTAAAAAATATTTTGATGAAAAAATAAAAAAATATTTTAAAATGAAAAAAATAAGTAAAAAATTAAAAGACAAAAAATATAAATGTTTGATATTATTTTAATATAATCACTAAAATTTTTATTTGATATGGCTTGTTGAATAAACAGGAGAAATAACGTGATAAACCGTATTATATTTTCAGCAAGAATTTTAATACATGAAAAAAAATTGAAGAAAAATAAAGTTTCATAATTTTTTTATCGAATTATCCTGATCAAGAATTAAAGATAAAGGTTTACAAGGTTTCCTTAGCTTAACACTGGTTGAACTTCTAATATTCTTATTAATCTTTTTTTTTTTTTTTAATTTATTAAGTTAAATTGAATTTTTCATCTTTTTCTTTAGCATGGTTCTATTTTTATATTATGTGACAATGCAAAATTAAATAAAAACTTTATATATTTTTAAAATATTAATTTAAACTGTGTATCATAATATAATCTCTTGTCCTAGCCATCGTTTTTCTCCCTTCGCCTCTCCTCTTCCTTTTTCTCTACCGACTTTTGTTCCCCTTCTTTTCCATTATTATTGGACTTCATTGTGCTTGATTTTGATTTTGATGATAATATAACATATAAATGTGTTAATTATATTAATAATTTATTTGAATTGGTTAAGGTATGAAAAATCATGATTATTATTAAATTATAGGTTAACACATTTAAAAGATTTAAATAGCGAAATTCAATATGAATGGAACTCATATTGACATCAAGATAAATACCATTAAGTGTACATGTTAAGAGGGAGCATGCTTTGAAGAAGTGCATAAAAATATTCAAAATTCAAGTTGTACAAATTGCAGAAGTAGCGGGCGCTACTGAGTCAAGTTGTACAAATTGCAGAAGTAGCGGGCGCTACTGAGTAGTAGCAACCGCGACCAAATGTAGTTGCAGGTGCGAGAAAATAGTCATAGCAACGACTAAGCAGTTCAGAAGCTTAAGTCTAAGGCAGAAGACAATTTGCAATTGCTACAGAAAAGTCACAGGCGCAGCTGAAGACTCCATAAGGTCTAGAAGCCAAGTCCAGAACATGACAATGTTCGCGGGCGCGAATATTTTGTAGCAGCCGCTACCAAAGTCTTTGCAGCCATTACCAAGGTATCGCAGACACGAGTAAGAAGATCAAAGAGGATAGAAGGTCAGAGCTGAAAGTCACAGCCATGATTGGAAAGTAGCAAGTGCTACTAAGAAGATCTCATAGAGACAATAGTTTCAGTTCTTAGTTGAGTGGTATTTGCGGGCGTGACAAGATAAGTCGTAGGTGAGACTCGAAGAAGTTCACAGTTGCGAATGTCAAGTAGCTGCTGTGAAGTTTATCAGTGTCAGACAAGTCGCGGACGCCAATCGACAGAAGAAGACAAATTGCATTTAATGAAGTAAAACGACTTTATTTGAAGCATGAGTATAAATATGAGTTGGTGGAAAGATTAAATACAAGAGAATAATCATTGTGAAACATTTATTGAGATATTGCATCAAATCATTAATATTTATGGTTGAAAGAGATAAAAATTTAAAAAGCAATTATTGTGAGCTATTTGTTATAAATTTTTGAGGTTGTTAAGACTTATTGATTATTGAGTGTTTGAAAAAAAGTAAAAAAAGATTTTTTTCTTATTATCTCTTATATTTCTTAAGGGCTTGATTGTGAACTTTAGGAAATACTTGTATAGTTTTGAGTGTAAGCGTGTAAAAACACTTTGTAAGATTTGAATGTAAATCTAGACACTTGGATTTGATCTTACACCTGTAAAAGGATCAAGTGAAATATTCAAGTATGATTTTGAGGAGTGAACGTAGGCAAATAGTTGGTCGAACTGCTATAAAATCTTATGTTTTATTTTTTTTTTCTCTTCCTTTATCAATATTTTTATTTGGTCTCAATTTTTAAACACCGACCAATTCACCTTCCCCTCCTGGTTGTTAAAAGGACTTTCAACTATTATTTTTACTTTTGCCAAACTCGTCGTTTTCCCTTCCCCAACTTTGCCATCTCTCTTTTCCTACTTGATATTGATTACCTGAAAATAGTACAATTTTTTTTTTTGTTTTGGGTTATTCGTTATTGTTTTGAATAAGATTTTGATGTTTGATCTAGATTTGTTTATTTATGTTTATGTTTGTGTGTCTTCCATTTGTGGAAGTTGGATTTTCCTTCTTTATGGAGGTTTGTTTGTATCTCCTATATGGAGAGGAGTTTTCATTTTGTTTTCAACAGATCAAACTCATCAAACGACATAATGTCAATTTCGAGTAGAACGTGTTTTCTGCTGATGTATTAATTACAGTTGCTGGGTTGAATATTATTGCTTTAGTAACTTGATCAATAAAGTTTAAGAGAAAAACTCATTTTATATTCATTTTGATTATAATTTTTTCAATTATTTTTCTTAAAATATATCTTTTTTTATGAATGAAAGATTCCTATTTTATATATAAAAAAACACTAATTTAAACTCTTATCCTCTAAAATTTCAAGTCATCATAAAAACTAATACCAAATGAGCTCGCAAAGTGCTAGACTACTATTTATCTAAGTTTTTATTATCAAGAGTTATAAGATATGCTTTTAATTTGCTTTGACTCTACAAACTATAATGAAATATTGTGTTAAACTTTTTTATTATTAATAAATATGCTTCTTACGGCCTAATCACTTAAAAAATCTAAAATTATACTTATTTTTACAATATTATCTAAAACTTTTAATTTTATAAATTTTATCCCAATTTATAATTTTTATTATAATTGTGAGGTCTCGCCCGAGCACCACGTCCGATCCGCTAAAATGGAATCGAAAATGCTCATTTGGGATGATTTCTCACGGATTGAGATGATCGTAGAGCCTTTTGAAAATTATTTTGAGTTTTGAAGTCGTTATCTTAAATTATTTTTGTAGGAAAATTTTAAGGTAAAAATCCATTTTGACTCCAATTTTATCCCAAAGGAAAAAGTGCACTAGTCTTTGAAATCAAAGAGGATTTGGGGACTAGGTTTTCGGTTGAACTTGACTTCTAATTTTAACCTTGATTTAAAATATTTCAATGAACAATTTAAAGAATGACATATATAAATGAAATGACATATAAGATGAATACACAAAGAAATAAAATAATAAAAGAGCGACAAAGTAAATTATTATAATTCAAAAACTCAAAATAGGGGATATCAACTCTAGCTTTATGGGTTCTAGGTTGATCACACATTTCTCAAAGATCTAAGCTAAAATAAAGAAAAATACATCCAATAAATAAAATAAGAATAGAATAGATAACGTAAAAGGAAAAAAATGGTTTTTTAACATTTTTGGATTGCTTTCATATAGCTTGCCTACGTATCCCATTGAATGAGAATCAAAACCCACGCAGTTCTTTCTTCTTGAGAAGGAGGGTTGATTTTATGCCCAATTTATCATGTTTTGGTTCTTTATTTTGATTCTCTATCAAACTAAAGAAAGGTAGAAGATGAGTTGTTTATTTTGATGCTCTATCAAAATAAGAAAAAAAAAAGGAGTTTATGAGTTGGTACCTTTTGTCTTGTTCTTTGGGGAGGCGGCGGACGAAGTGTTCTTCCGGATCGGAGTTCCACCTTGAATCGATCGAAGCACGAGGAGATGGTCAAACTACCTTTTACCTTACAATTCAAAAGAAAAGAAAACAAATGGACAAAATAACTTTATGTTAAATAAATTTTGAGGCTCCACACACCTCGGATTTGATTATTCTTTAGCTCAAAGAGAAACTAAAGAAAATGGACTCCACATGCCATATAAAGTCCTTTTAAAATCAAAGAGAGCTAAATAAATAAGAAAGAATAGGTATATGAGGGAGAAGAGAGTGAAATCAAAAAGTGAAAACTCAAACTAGATGATTTTCTGTGTACCTTGG
Organism: Aleurites moluccanus; assembly: GCA_948193065.1. NCBI lineage: Eukaryota > Viridiplantae > Streptophyta > Magnoliopsida > Malpighiales > Euphorbiaceae > Aleurites > Aleurites moluccanus. The sequence continues at coordinate 26,231 of CANXYC010115718.1, read as the reverse complement.
AAGGTGGGAGAGGCTTTCTATTTATAATAGAAGCTTGGGGGGTCTCATTTCATCATTTCCAGATGTGGGATTTGGTGAAAAAGTGCAAAGTACGGAGCTACCACTGGGAAGAAGGAGTACCATCGAAGGGGGGTGGCGATGCCACCAGAGAGGGAAGGCAGCATCAGGACCAAAGGATGGTGGCAGCATCAGGACCAAAGGATGGCGACAACTTAAAACGGTGGCAGTGCTGCTGCCACCCCCAAGACATGGCAACACCACCACCTGCCTAGGGCGGCACCACCCCCTAGGGTTGGCGGCAATGCCGTCCCTTAAGGGTGGCTGCCCAACCCCAAACTCATCCTAATACTTTCTGAGTCCGTTTGTGAATGGCTTAGGATTCGGTGCTTGGCACAAGCCCGTGGGGTATAAAAAATCAGTGTTTACAACTGCTCCTCAGTATGGTTGATTTTCAAGAAAAGTAATCATGATGATAGTAGACACAAGCTAGCATGATAAGGTAAAGATATCCTAAGGCTATCCTAGGAAGGGTACGAAGGTGCTCTTAAGGCTGCCCCTAAAAAGTTCAGAAAAAATCCTAAAACTACCTTTAGGATGGTCTGAAAAACTTCTAAGGCTACCCTTAGAAAAGTTCGATGAGATCCTAAAGTTATCTTTAGGATGATATGAAAAGCTTCTAAGGCTACCCTTAGAAAAGTTTTAATAAGATCCTAAAGCTACCCTTAGGATGGTCTGAAAAGCTCCTAAAGCTACCTTTAAGATGGTCTGAAAAGCTTATAAGGCTACCCTTTAATGAGATCCTAAAGCTACCTTTAGGATGATCTGGAAAGATCCTAAAGCTACCCTTAGGATGGTATGAAAAGATCCTAAAGCTATCCTTATGATAGTCTGAAAAGCTTCTAAGGCTACCCTTAGAAAATTTTGATGAGATCCTAAAGCTATCCTTAGAATGATTTGGAAAGATCCTAAAGTTATCCTTAGGATGGTCTGAAAAGATTCTAAAGCTATCCTTAGGATGGTTTGAAAAGCTTCTAAGGCTACCCTTAGAAAAGTTATTCTTAAATTGTGTTAGGTTTAAGATGTGAAACCCAAGCATGACCCAAGATGGATGATTCTACAAGAGGAACCTAATTTGCAATAGGTTTTGAATATAGAGGTCCTAACGATGCCTTAGGATAGTTGTTATACATTGGAGAAGATAAACCCTGAGGATGCCCCAGGATGGTTGACTTTAGAAAAGGAGAGGCCTAACTCTGCTCTGGTATAAATCCTAAGGATACTTAATTTTAGAAATGAGAACCCTAACTCTGTTATAGGTCTCAGAATGAGGGATCCTAACTCTGTGCTAAGCTGATAAAAATGCGGTGCTAAAAATGATATTGGTGCTATTCTAAGCATACAAGGTGAAAGTTGATGGTGGTGCTATGTTAAGCATATAGGATAAATGTTTAAGAGTTTTGTCTTCAAGCATCTTTCAGGGTGAAGTTAGATGGAAAATAGATTTTTGTTTTCAAACATCTTTCAGAATGAAATTGGATGGAAAATAGATTTTGATTTCAAACATTTTCAAAATGAAATCGGGTGGAAAATAGATTTTGATTTCAAACATTTTTCAGAATGAAATCGAGTGAAAATGAATTTTGATTTTCAAACATCTTTCAGAAGAAAATTAGATGAAAAATGGATTTTGATTTTCAAACATCTTTCAGAATGAAATCGGGTGAAAAATAGATTTTGATTTCGCCAAGGGCTATTTGGGCTTAAAATGATTTATATTTTGCTAAGGCTTAAAATGATTTTTGGTTTGCCAATGGTTGCTTGGGCTTAAAATGATTGATATCTTTTTAAGTTCAAAATTAAATGAGTGTGACTTTAATGATATGTGACTTCTGAACTTTTGGTTTGTCAAGAGCTGCTTGGGCTTAAAATCATTGATATCTTTTCAAGTTCAAAATTAAATGACTAAGACTTTAATGATATGTGACTTCTGAACCTTTGAGTTAAAGGAAATGATGCATGGCTTAAGAGATTTTTCAAAGTATGAGGAAATAATGCAATTTAGGATGCCCTAAATCGGAAAGAATTTAATGAGATGCAATGCCCTAACTCTATGCTAGGCTAGAAGTGAAAACTTAAGCTATCTTTGGACAATCGTTTTTTTTTTTTTTGTAAATGCAAACATAATTCCGTTCTAGTTTGAAAAATGAAATTACTCTTGGAGGGTTCAATGAGCTTTGATTGACACTAATTAAGACTCTGAATTTGCATATGCATCCTATTTCTAATGCATGTTTTGACAAATTTAATACATTGAACCAGTGAAAAGCTGATATGCATTGTAAGGTGGCAATTTATGAGAAATATCAGATTGATGATTGAAATTTTAGTAGGATGCCTCACTTTTTGAAGGAAGGTGACTTGTGGAAAGGGGTGACTTGGTCATTTTGTTGGTCTTTGAGGGTGAGATTAAGGGCATTGATCTTAGATCAAAGGTGCATCAGGTTTGATCAAACGGTGAGATTTTGACTGATCTGGTATCATAGATTTGAATAGGGTTTGATCTTGGATTAAAGGGTAAGTTTAGGATTTGATCTTGGATCAAAGTTTGAGACTATGGTTGATCTTGGATCATGGATTTGAATAGGGTTTGGACTAAGGGCTGCACTTGGGTTCTTGTGGAGATGACCCATTTTTAGGGACTGTGATTCAAAGAGATGGACCGCTTTTGAGGAATGATGACTTAGATCACTTTGGTGGTCATTAATGTTTGAGAGGGAGTTGACAATTTATTAGGTAGTGACCATGGAGAGGTGAGGTTTTGAAGCCATATTCAATTTTGACCGAGTATGTTGGATTGAGGATGATGCTATGCTCAGTATTGGTTCAAATATTAACTTGGAAGGTTGAGGTCAAGTATGCCTTGTCGGAATTGTTTTGGACTCTTAAAGGTCAACTATGTGAGTTGGTCCCGTTGGTTCGATTTTGGACACCTAAAGGAAGGCTGTGTGGATTAGTTTTAATTTGGATCGAAGGATTGGCTTTGAGAGTTTGTCTGTTTGGTTCTTGCCAAAGATGACTTTGTTCAATGAGGTTTATGGAAGATGAATTTGTGGTTGGCTTTGTCTCAGGCTAGAGGTTTTGCAGATGGGTTCAAACCTTCAAAAAGATAACTTAGCTGCTTAGGCTCATGAACCTTGATTCGTGATCCATTTTTGATTCCATACCTGACCCGACTTCAAAAGGGCAATAGGTTTTAAATTTGGTAATGAGGGATTGGCTATTCAGACGATCCAAGGATCACTTGAGAATTTCAATTTTGGTTTCACTAATAAAGATTAAAGGAATCTGAACCCTTTTTGCTTAAACCATTGAATCCTTTCTGCTTTGCCCCTTAAGCTTGGACTTGCTTTTGGGAAATATGTTTGATTTTGGGAGGTTTTATGAGTTTGTCTTATGGGAAAGACAAGCGGAGCTATTCCTACAGTTTGAGATTGAAAAGATTATTGGGCTGACACTTTATCAGTTTGGACAAGTAGGACTGGCACACGGGTCAAATGACTTGAAAGAAAAGTCATTCATCGTGAAAAAAAGACTCTTTGATTTGATTATTTGGACAATCGACTCAAGGAATGATGACTTTGGATTATTTATCCTCGGATGATGGATTTAATCTACTTATCCATAGTGACTAGATGTCGACTTTAGAAAACATGCCCCTAATGAGGGATTAGGGTAGTTTAGCCATTTAACTACTTTGACTAAAAGATGTGACGATTGACACAAAAGGACATATCCCTGATGTGGGACAAAGACAACTTAGCTAATTAGCTAAGAGACATGAAAGATTAACATGACAATCGTTTGACACCAAGATACTGAAATGACTTTGATGACTCTGACGAGAACTTGTTAGCAACTTTTGCAATGATGATTGACTCAAAAAATGATTTTTTTTACCAACTTTGCTCTAACTTTTGACCAAGCCGCCTTTTTATGTTTTCGACTTGACGAGCGAACAAAATAAGAAAACATTATGCAAACTTTTGGCACAGAATGATAATTTCATTATGATTTGGACTGTACCCAGAATGGGCTACCTATGTATCTCTAATATTTTTTTAACTGCTCTTTTTTTTTAATTTTGGGAGAGTTCAAGCCCACGTAGTTCTTGTTTATACAATGCATGATCTAATTACAATAGTTTGAAAATTCCTTTCCATCTAATCCATGAGTAGAATACCTCCGCCAGACTGGGTCTTCTTTGACACATACAAACCAGCCCAATTAGGCTTAAATTTTCCTCTTGGTTCCCGAACAGAAGCTCTGATTTCCTTTTAATACCAAGTTGTCTTCTTCCAACCCTCTGACAGTTACTCTCTTGTTGAAATGCCTTTCTTGAAACATACTTTAGATCAAATGTCACAAGTTCTGCCATTCAACTTGTCATTTTGCTGTCAAGAATCGACCTCTCTATAAGGAATTTCAAGGGACTCTTGTCTACAAGAACATAAGTAGTGAAAGAACTTAAGTAATGTTGAAGCTTATGGCATGCCCAAACTAAAGCGAGGCACAACTGCTTGATTTGGTTGCACTTAAGTTCATGAGCTAGCATTTGCTTATTCAAATAATAGATGGCATTCTCTTTATAAGAATCTTCGGCATTATGGGCAAGCATTGCCCTATAACTTCTTGAGTAACAGATATACAGAACAATAATGGTTTACCAGGCCTTGGAGGTTGTAAAACTGGAGGGCTCAATAAGTACTTTTTGATCTTTTCAAAGGCATTTTGACAACCATCATTCCACTGTTTAGAAGCTCCCTTTTTTAACAATTTGAAAATTGGACCACACACATCAGCCATTTGTGAGATGAAGCGACTAAGGTATTGTAACCTTTCAAGAAAACCCCTAATCTCCTTTTCAATATTTGGGATTGGCATTTTTAAAATGGCTTTTGATTTTGTGGGATCAACCTCTATACCCCTCTTACTAACCATGTAACCCAAAACACTAGGAGATATACCAAAAATACATTTAGCACAATCCAACTTTAAATTGTATTGGCAAAGTCTAAGGAAGAATCATCTCAATGCTCCTAAATGATCATCAGCTATTAGAGATTTTATGACCATATCATTCACATATACCTTAATATCTTTATGCATCATATTGTGAAAAAGAATGGTTGCCATCCTTTAGTAGGTTGCCCCAGTGTTCTTTAGCCTAAAAGGCATAACCTTAAAACAATAGGATGCCCCATTCTGTCACAAAACGTTGTTTTTTCCTTGTCAGGAGGGTATACCTCGATCTGGTTATATGCCGCATACAGATCAGTCAAAGTGACCGTTTCGGATCCTGCCATGTGATCAACCAATAAGTCAATGTGAGGTAAAGGAAAATCATCCTTCAACAAGCCTTGTCCAAATCTCTATAGTCCACACTCATAATTTCTTTCCCATCCTTCTGGGTACATGTGCTATTTTGGCTAACCACGAGGGGTAAGTAATAGGCTCGATAAAATCATTCTTCAACAATTTGGCAACTTCTTGAAAGACCATTTTGCCTTAAACCTTTATAAGTTCTGCTTTACAGGCTTCATATTCTCCAGGGTTGGAATCTTATGTATTGTTATACTTGGATCAATACTCATCATATGCTTGGGTCTTTAGGCAAAGCCATCTAAGAATTCCTGAACTGTTTTGAATAAAGAAGCCTTACAAAATATAATGCTATGTATGCAATTTTCAGTTCATTATCTATGCCAAAGTTAATTGATTTTTTTTTTTACTTTTTTTTTTCTTCCATCATTTTTTTCACATTTTTTTTCTCACTCAAATTGGATAAAAACAATTAAAATGAAAAGGAAGATATAAGAAAAATTCAAACTTTTATTATGAAAAAGAGTACCATCATCCTTGGTTACATCAAAATTATAGGAAAGACAGAAAAGGTCGATTATAGGCTCGAGAAAGGAAATGAGAAGAAACGCGACTTAAAAGACTCTAACTATAACTCAGATTTAGACTCTGACTTGACTCATGACTCAACTTAGACTCATACTTGGACTTAGACTCTGATTTGAATTCAATCTCAGACAAGTCAGATTAACTGGGCTTGAATTCCTCCATAAACTATGCTAATTTGAGCTTTGATTGGTTGATGAGGTGGGGTCAATTTCTACTTACTTTCCTTCTAATCTGAATCTTCAGACTTGAAGGGATTGATAACGGTTCGAAGGTAAATGGGGGCGTCGGATATTGTAATACCTAGAAAGCCATAACATGTATGCATGAATTAATTCTCAGTATGTAGTCTATTAGTCTTGAAATAGTGGGAAATAATTTTAGAGACACAGTTAGAAAGCAAACTTGACACTTTTTCGAAAACTGGCAGTGTCGAGAACACTGTCAAAAAATGAACAGTCAGGTCAACAGAAGAATTTCTCAAGTTAACTTGGGGGTAAAAGATGACCATAATTTATATCTAATTTTGGTAAAAATAAAGAAGTGAAAATCATTTAGAAAAAGTAAACAATGACATTTTCGTAAATAAAGGGAAATTCAAGGTGAATAGTGAAAAGTGGTCGGCCAGAGTTACAAAATGACTCTAGATCCATTTTTATAAATAAGGATAAATTAAAATAAGCCTATATACTTCCCACTCTGATATCTAAATACTGACAGAATTGTCAGAATAAATTACAGAAGGTTTAAGGACCAAAGTGTAAAGGTTGGAACTTGGAGGGTTTAGTTGTAATTTTACAATTGATTTTGTCTTATATTTGCCATCTCCATTTCGATTTCCATTTCCATTCTTCTTCTTCTTCTTTGGCGGATTGCCATTTCCTTCTTTTTCTTCATTGTTCTTCTTCATTTCTTCATCAAATTCATTGAAATTTAATAGAAAAATCAAGTTCTAACTTAGCTTCATCCATTTCCATCCATAAATTATTGATTGGAGCAAAGAATTTGGAGGACTAACTCCAAATAGGTTTCGGCTACTTGGTGACCATAAGGAAAGGATGTTGTTTAGTTAAGTTTGATTGATGATTTAGTGTTTATTTAGGTTGAATTAGATGGGTATTATGTTTAATTGCATTAGTTTATGCTAATTTGATGGAATTCCCAATTTGAATGCTTGAAATTGAAGTTGTAAAGGATAGATTGTTGAATTAGTGTTAGGAATTGCTAATTGATGTTAGAAATGATTAATTGGATGTATTTAGGTAGCTAATTGATGGTTAATTTGATGTAGAATTTGAGATTGTGGAAATTGAATTTTTAAAGTCGCAAATTTGGGGATTTCAGTGGAAATTGGTGGCAATTGAGTGTACATTGGCTAATTGGATCATTAGGTGAGTTTACATTGCATCAAATAACTTGTTTAAATCTTTGAATTGATAATTGGAACACTTTGGTAAAATCTCTATGTTGGCCGAACCAAACCTAGCCCAAATTGCCTATTGAATTGCTTGATTTTCTTTGATTTTTCCTTGCCATTTTGAGCCATTTTAATGTTGTTTAAATTGTATTTCTTGATACCTTGACTTTGGTTGCTATTGTGGTTTGTTGTTGGTTTGAATGAGCAAGTCAATTTTGCACCAAAACCTAACCTATTGGCTTGCCATTGTATGCCCACCAAGTGTTCGACAAAATGCCTAGTTTAATTGACATTGCCCTATTAGTTTGCATGCCATAGGCCTACCAATTGAATGCCATTGTCACTAGCGAAATTGGCATGCCAATTGACCTACCATTTTCGGCCACCGAACCAACTTTTGTTTCTTATCTTTCTTTATTTCCATACTTACTATTATTGATTGTACATTGTATATGACATTGTCATTGAGCATATTGAATATTGAACTGATTGATACTGAGATGATTATTATTTGATTGACTGTTATCCGGATGCTATTGTTGCTTATGGATCCCTCATTATTGACCCTGATATGGTTTGGCAGAACTGCCGATTCGACAGGGTAGTGGGGAAATACTGTCGACCTTGTGCACATTGTAGTATTGAACCCTAGCTAGGAGGGTTTATGGTCCTGGCTATAGGGCTTGATTAGCCTTATGCTTGTATGATACTGGTGACCTACATGGTCCTTATATATTGATTGACTAGAGATTGTATGATTTCTTTTCATACAGTCCATCCCATTATCTATCTTTCCATATGTAACCAAGCCTATTGATTGTTTCTTGGCATTACTGTACCATGATATCCATTCTGTATAATGTATTTCCTTTGACTAATACCATTGCCTATTATTATTTATTGTGATACATGTAAATTCACTGAGTATCATCCATACTCACCTTTTTATTTGTTTACCCCTTTCAGGAGAGGAGTAGGTTACAGGATCCAGTCTTCTGTCTTCCGTGGATACCTCCTATAGATTATATGTATATTTTTTGGATATTTTGTATTTATTTTTGGTGTTCATTATCTACCTGCTCCAAGAGTATATATTGGGTAGCTAGGAGATGAACATTGTTTATATATGACATTGATGGTAAATATTGATTATATATGATGCATGATATATGATTGTGACAGCCATTCGCAGAATGATTGCAGAATCCATAACAGAATGAATAACAGGATAATATAATAGATGATAATTATAATAAATGGATAATATATTGAGGTTTATAGATTGTGCATATGGTACTGGATTCTACGGATGTTGGTCACCATTGGTATTTTTCATGCCCTAGGACCGTCACTGTCCGGGAAACTGGGTCTTGACAGAGGTGGTATCAGAGCACTAGGTTTACAGAATGTGAATCTAGGTAATAGATGAATAGTGATTGTATTACAGAGGAATAGTGACTAGTTATAGAATGGGGTAGAATTAAGTATACCATGGAGCATAGGACTTCCTTTGTCGTCTATTGCTGTTATCGTCTGTTATATGTCTTTATTCTACGTTTTTACTGTATTCTGAGTCCGTTTACATTTTTTTTGATAAATTACAGAGATGTCTGATAGCAGAGACAGAGACACTAGGGAGGCTGAGGTTGCCTCTAATGAGTCCTTAATGAGAGAGATATCGGTATAAGAGTGTCTGTCTCGATCCCGATGGACTTCAGAGGACTCAAGGAGGGGAGATGACCCTTGGAGGGTTGAGATGATGAGGGGTTTGATGGAGCTTAGGAGGGAGATGGCAGAGATTAGGAGGGAGAGATAGCAGGCACAACCACCACCTGCTCCTGCAGTAGTACAACCACCAGTGGTACCTGGGGTAGTGGCACCGGCTCCTGTGCAACCAGTGGGGGCTCAGAGGGAGCCAGCTACACAGGGAGGCAGGAGAGAGATAGAGAAGGGTGGAGTCTCCATGTTTAGCTTTCTGAAGCTAAACTTACCAGAGTTCAGAGGGGACAGAGGTACATATCCTATTGATTTTCTGGAGGAGGTGGAGAAGGTAGTTAGGAGACTACCTTGTTTTGAGCTGAGATCAGTAGAGTTGGTGGGTTTGTTGCTTAAGGGGAAGGCTTGGACATGGTTCTTGAGGCATATAGAGACCAGGCTATATGGAGAGCACCCACCCACTTGGGCAGAGTTCCGTCAGGGTTTGATCGAAGGGTTCATCACTGAGGGTGTGAGGACCTGTAACCTGGTGAGATTTGAGCAGCTAGAGCAGGGGGACCGATCTGTAGAGGAGTATGCCGAGGAGTTTATATGGCTGAGTAGATATGCTGCTCACATAGTACCTACAGAGGCAGATTTGATCAGCAGGTTCAAGAGATGATTGCATGCTGCCTTGCATAATGCCTTGTTAGCCATAGAGTTTACTTCTTTGACCACATTGATAGACAAGGCTACTCAAATGGAAGAAAAGTACAAGATAGAGAGAGCCAAGAGAGAACAGAAGAGGAAGGGTGGCCCGGGATCACAGAGTATGAGGGGGGAGAGCAGCTCCCATCCTAGGCAGGCAGAGCCAGTACCCAGATTTGAGCAGAGATCTATGGGTAGTAGTCAGAGGAGGAGACTGCATAGTAGGGGTTAGCCAGTGGTTCAGTCAGCGCTTGCATACTCTCAGGGTTCTTCTAGATCGGTTACACAGACACCCAACATTCCTATTTGTGGGTATTATGGTAGGAGGCATGAAGGGGAGTGCTGGAGGCAGATAGGTGCATGTTTGAGGTGTGGCCAGCAGGGCCATTATATGAACACTTGTCCATTGAGTGCTGGTAGCCATCGGTCACAGTATCTCAGCCAGTGGTTTAGACCAACCAGAATTTGGGTAGAAAGACTGCAGCCAGAGGCAGAGGTAGGGGAGGTCAGGCTCCCAGTGGCAGTTAGGCTCCAGCTGGCAGAGGCCAGGGCAGGCTATTCGCAGTCAACACTCAGGATGCCCAGCGATAAGATAATGTTGTCACAGGTACTATTCTGATTCAGAATGAGGTTGTAGATGCCTTATTCAATTCGGGTGCAACTCACTCTTTTGTGTCACCACATTTTACACCCAAATTGAATAAGGAGAGGAGGTTGTTAGATGTTCCATTGTCTATTGCTACTCCTATGGGGAATTGTGTGGATGTTAATCATTTCTATCTTGACTGCATTATTGAGATTGATGATCATATTTTACGTGTTGACTTGATTGAGTTGCCTGTGCTTGAGTTGGATGTGATACTGGGTATGGATTGGTTGACTAGACATCGAGCAGTGATAGATTGTTATCGGAAGAGGATTAGATTCTAGCCTGAGGGGTAGCCAGAGTTTGAGTTTCAGGGTGAGATTTGGGAATTCCAGGTTAACCTGATATCTGCTATCTAGGCTCAGAGATTAATAGGGAGAGGTTGTTCAGCCTATTTGGCTCATATAGTGGATATACAAAGGTCTTCTATACGATTGGATCATATACCGGTAGTTCAGAAGTTTCTTGATGTATTTCCTGAGGAGTTGCCAGGATTGCCCCCCTGATAGTGAGATTGAGTTTGAGATAGAGGTGCATGGAGGCATAGACCCGATATCCATTCCACCATATAGAATGACTCCGACATAATTGAAGGAATTGAAGATACAGTTGCAGTAGCTATTGGATAGAGGGTTTATTAGACCTAGTAGTTCTCCATGGGGTGCACCGGTTCTGTTTGTGAGAAAGAAAGATGGCTCTTTGAGGATGTGCATAGATTATAGGCAGCTGAACAAAGTCACAGTGAGGAATAAGTATCCATTGCCACATATTGATGACTTATTTGATCAGCTGCAGGGTGCCAGCCATTTTTCTAAGATTGATTTGAGGTCTGGGTATCATCAGCTAAAGATTAGGAGTGGAGATATACCCAAGACTGCTTTTAGAACCTGTTATGGTTATTATGAGTTCGTGGTATTGCCATTCGGGTTGACTAATACTCCAGTGACTTTTATGGATCTGATGAACAGGGTGTTCAGGTCTTATTTGGATAAGTTTGTCATCGTCTTCATTGATTACATCCTTATTTATTCCAAGAGTGAGGATGAGCATAAGGAGCATTTGAGGATTGTGCTATAGACACTTCGGGAGCACCAGCTGTATGCTAAATTATCCAAGTGTCAGTTCTGGTTGACTGAGGTGTGCTTTCTTGGGCATGTTATCTGTAAGGAGGGTATTATAGTGGATCCTCAGAAGATTGAGGCAGTAGCTAATTGGCCCCAGCCTACCAGTGTTTCAGAGGTACACAGCTTTCTGGGTATGGCTGGATATTATCGGAGGTTTGTGAAAGATTTCTCCCGTATTGTAGCTCCTTTGACTAGATTGATGAGGAACCAGGAGCGATATGTCTGGACGGATGAGTGTGACCGTATCTTCCAGACTCTGAAGTATTGCCTTACTAGTGCTCCAGTTTTGGCATTGCTAGTTGAGGGGGAGGAATTTACTGTATATTGTGATACTTCGCAAATTGGCCTAGGGTGTGTTCTGATGCAGATAGGTAGGGTAATTGCTTATGCTTCTCATCAGTTAAAGAAGCATGAAGCAAATTATCCGACTCATGATCTGGAGATGGCAACAGTGATCTTTGCCTTAAAGATTTATAGACACTACTTATATGGGTCTAAATATGAGATATATAATGATCATAAGAGCCTGCAGTATATATTCAAGAAGAAGGATCTGAATCTGAGGCAACGCAGATGGGTTGAGCTTCTGAACGATTATGATTGTGAGATTTTCTATCACCAAGGGAAGGCCAATGTAGTGGCGGATGCTTTGAGCAGGAAATCGATGGGTAGTCTTGCTCATATTGTAGTTGGCAGAAGGCCATTGATCAGGGATTTGAGACAGTTGGCAGATTTTGGGGTAGAGTTGGATTTAGGTTCCCAGGATTGGAACTAGGCTTTGATAGCCCAATTTCAGGCGAGGTCACTATTGATAGATGATATAAAAGTGGCCTAGGACAGAGATCCTTATCTTCTGAAGCTGAAGGGAGAGGTTCAGAGTGTTCAGATGACAAAGTTCTCTATAGAGGATGGGATATTGAGATGTGGGAGACGTATCTGTGTACCGGATTGTGATGAGCTACAGGATCTGATGATGTGTGAGTTACTCTATTCTACTTATAGTGTATATCCAGGGATTTTGAAGATGTACCTTGTTCTCAGAGATGTTTATTGGTGGCTAGGGATGAAGAAAGACGTAGCTCAGTTGTGTCGAAGTGCTTAGCCTGTTAGCAGGTTAAGTTTGAGCATCAGAAGCCATCAGGGCTACTTCAGGAGATAGAGCTGCCATTGTGGAAATGGGAACAGGTTACCATGGATTTCATAGTTGGTCTACCACGAACTTCGAGGGGTATGATTCTATCTGGGTTATTATGGATCTATTGACGAAGTCTGCACATTTTCTAGAGGTAAAGACCAGTTATTTAGCAGCTCAGTACGCATAGTTGTATGTGGATAAGATTGTGCGTCTTCATGGATTTCCTTTAGTGATCATATCTGACAGGGGTACACAGTTCACATGCCAGTTTTGGCAAAAATTTCAGGAGGCTATGGGTACCCAGCTACGGTTCAGTACTGCTTTTCATCCGCAGACTGATAGACAGTCAGAGAGGACGATCCAGACCTTGGAGGATATGCTCAGCTTATGTGTTCTGGATTTCAAAGGTAGCTGAGATTATTATCTGCCACTGATAGAGTTCTCCTACAACAACAATTATCACTCTTCGATTGATATGGCTCCATTTGAAGCACTATATGGTAGGAAGTGCAGATCTCCAGTGTGTTGGGTGGAGCCGGGAGAGAAGCAGCTAGAGGGACCAGAGCTTATTAGAGAGACTATGGAGAAGGTTCATATGATCAGAGAGCGGATGAGGACTGCCTTCAGTAGGCAGAAGAGTTTTGTTGATCCAAAGAGGAAGGATGTACAGTTTTCAGTTGGTGATCATGTCTTCCTAAAGGTCTCACCAATGAGGGGAGTCATGAGATTTGGGAAGAGGGGCAAGCTATCACCACGATTTAAAGTCCCATTTGAGATACTTGAGCGGATTGGCAGTATGGCCTATAGATTGACTCTTCCATCCAATATGAGCCACGTACATCCAATCTTCCATATATCGATGCTGAAGAGATATGTATCGGATCCATCTTACATTTTGGAGATACAGGATGTGGATCTTAGTGAGGATTTGTCGTATGAGGAGCTACCTGTGGAGATTATTGACAGACAAATCAGGAAGCTTCGGAACAAAGAGATCCCTATGGTGAAAGTGCTATGGAGGAATCAGACGATGGAGGAGTGTACATGGGAGAGTGAGCAGGAGATGCTGAGCAGATATCCATCCCTGTTTTAGCATTGAGGTATGTTTCTATTTAAATTCGAGGACAAATTTATTTGTAGAGGGGCAGAATATAATACCTAGAAAGCCATAACATGTATGCATGAATTAATTTTCAGTATGTAGTCTATTAGTCTTGAAATGGTGGAAAATAATTTTAGAGACACAGTTAGAAAACAAACTTGACACTTTTCCGGAAACTGACGGTGTCGAGAACACTGTCGAAAAATGAGCAGTCCGGTCAACAGAAGAATTTCTAAAGTTAACTTGGGGGTAAAAGATGACCATAATTTATGTCTAATTTTGGTAAAAATAAAGAAGTGAAAATCATTTAGGAACACTGAAAAAGTAAGCAATGACATTTTCGTAAATAAAGGGAAATTCAAGGTGAATAGTAGAAAATGGTCGATCGGAGTTACAGAATGACTCCAAAACTATTTTTATAAATAAGGATAAATTAAAATAAGTCTATACACTTCCAACTCTGATATCTAAATCCTGACAGAATTGTCAGAATAAATTACAGAAGGTTTAAGGACCAAAGTGTAAAGGTTAAAACTTAGAGGGTTTAGTTGTAATTTTATAATTGATTTTTTCTTATATTTGCCATCTCCATTTCGGTTTCCATTTCCATTCTTCTTCTTCTTCTTTGGCTGAATGCCATTTCCTTCTTTTTCTTCATTGTTCTTCTTCATTTCTTCATCAAATTCATTGAAATTTGATAGAAAAATCAAGTTCTAACTTAGCTTCATCCATTTCCATCCATAGATTGTTGATTGGAGCAAAGAATTTGGAGGACTAACTACAAATAGGTTTCGGCTACTTGGTGACCATAAGGTAAGGATGTTGCTTGGTTAAGTTTGATTGATGATTTAGTATTTATTTAGGTTGAATTACATGGATATTATGTTTAATTGCATTAGTTTATGCTAATTTGATGGAATTCCCAATTTGAATGCTTGAAATTGAAGTTGTAAAGGATGGATTGTTGAATTAGTGTTAGGAATTGCTAATTGATATTAGAAATGAATAATTGGATGTATTTAGGTAGATAATTGATAGTTAATTTAATGTAGAATTGGAGATTGTGGAAGTTGAATTTTCAAAGTAGCAAATTTGGGAATTTCAGTGGAAATTGGTGGCAATTAAGTGTACATTGGCTAATTGGATCATTAGGTGAGTTTACATTGCATCAAATAACTTGTTTGAATCTTTGAATTGATAATTGGAACACTTTGGTAAAATCTCTATGTTGGTCGAACCAAACCTAGCCCAAATTGCCTATTGAATTGCTTGATTTTCTTTGATTTTTTCTTTCCATTTTGAGCCATTTTAATGTTGTTTAAATTGTATTTCTTGATACCTTGACTTTGGTTGCTATTGTGGTTTATTGTTAGTTTGAATGGGAAGTCAATTTTGCACCAAAACCCAACCTATTGGCTTGCCATTGTGTACCCACCAAGTGTTCGAAAAAATGCCTAGTTCATTTGCCATTGGCCTATTAGTTTGCATGGCATAGGTCTACCAATTGAATGTCATTTTCGCCAGTGACATTGGCATGCCAATTGACCTACCATTTTCGGCCACCGAACCAACTTTTGTTTCTTATCTTTCTTTATTTCCATACTTACTATTATTGATTGTACATTGTATATGACATTGCCATTGAGCATATTGAATATTGAACTGATTGATACCGAGATGATTATTATTTGATTGACTGTTATCCGGATGCCATTGTTGCTTATGGTATCCCTCGTTATTGACCCTGATATGGTTTGGTAGAACGATCAATTCGACAGGGTAGTAGAGAAATACTGTCGACCTTGTGCACATTGTAGTATTGAATCCTAGCTAGGAGGGTTTATGGTCCTGGCCATAGGGCCTGATCAGCCTTATGCTTACATGATACTGATGACCTACATGGTCCTTATATATTAATTGACTGGAGATTGTATGATTTCTTTTCATACAGTCCATCCCATTATCTGTCTTTTCATATGTAACCGAGCCTATTGATTATTTCTTGGCATTACTGTATCATGATATCCATTATGTGTATTGTATTTCCTTTGACTGATACCATTGCATATTATTATTTATTGTGATGCATGTAAATTCACTGAGTATCATCTATACTCACCTTTTTATTTGTTTACCCCTTTCAGGAGAAGAGTAGGTTGCAGGATCCAGTCTTTTGTCTTTCGTGGATACCTGCTACAGATTATATGTATATTTTTTGGATATTCTGTATTTATTTTTGGTGTTCATTATCTAGCTACTCTATAGGTATGTATTGAGTAGCTAGGAGATGAACATTGTTTATATATGACATTGATGGTAAATATTGATTATATATGATGCATGATATATAATTGTGACAGCCATTCGCAGAATGATTGCAGAATCCATAACAGAATGAATAAAAGGATAACATAATGGATGGTAATAATAATAAATGGATAATATATTGAGGTTTATAGATTGTGCATATGGTACTGGGTTCTACGGGTGCCGATCACCATTAGCATTTCCCATGGCGGTCCAGAAAATTGGGTCATGATAGATATCCGACTAGGGGAAAGGATATCTCCAATGTCAATGAGATCTTGGATTATGTGTCTTAAGTTCTTGCACACATCCGTTTTATGCCCATCACTTTGATGATAATCACAATACTCATTCATATTCTAGCTTTTAGGCAAAGGGTTAGGAGGAGCCTTTGATTCTAAAGGTATGACCAGTTTAGATTCCAAAGCCTTCTTGTAAACGAAGCTCAAGGGCATACCCATATCCGTGAATTTCCTTTTCAGAGATTGACTCTTCTGTTTGGTAGAGGTACTGAAAGTGAAGGTGTTATTTTGCTTGTATCTTTTCTCCATTATGTGGCCTTGTTCTAACACAATAATATTGTATTTCAAAGACTTTTCCATGGGTGACTGGGTGAAGGTTTCCTTACCTTGAAAAGGATTCGGGGTAATGGAAGGGTTGGTATTGGTCAGGTTAACTTGAGGTGTATTTGAAGAGCTTGGATAAGTTGGTTTGGGCCTAGATTTTATGTCATCAATATGGGAATTCAAGGCCTTAGTCACATAGGCTAGTGTATTGTGGAAGCTGGTTTGTTGAGCGGTCAGGGCTTTAGAAAAGTTAGCCTGTTGAGCGATCAATCTTTCGTTGAAGCTAGCTTGTTGAGCGATTAAGGCTTCATTGAAGTGGATTTGTTGAGCACTAAGGGTGGAATTGAGCATAGTTTCAAAATTCTCCACTTGCCTTTTGATGAGGGTGGTGAGAAGTGTGTCCATGGCATCCATATTGGTTGGGTTGGCCATTGGTACATTTTAAAGATAAGGAAAGGGATTAATGCATGGAAAAGAAAACCTAACTCTATTCTAGGTTTTTAGGGGAAAGGAGAACCTAACTTTGTTCTAGGTGTATGGGACACCTAACACTATTCTAGGCTTTAAGAAAAGTTATGCGTTGCAAATTCTTAAGAAATTGATTCCTAAAGTAAAGTGGGCCAAAGTTATTTGGATTTTAGGATTTTGGGCTTTACTCTAAAGCACAGACGTCAAAGGGTAATTAGACTTGGAGAGATCTTGGTGTCAATTGGGTTTGGGCTCTGGAGAGATCTTGGTGCCAATTGGGTTTGTGCTTTAGAGAGATAATGGTGCCAACTGGGTTTGGACTTTGGAGAGATAATGGTGCTAAATGGTTTTCGGGCTTTGAGAGATCTTGGTGCCGACTGGATTTGGGCTTTGGAGAGATAATGTTGCCAAATGGATTTGGGCTTTAGGCAGTGGTGATGGTGTTTGAGGCTAATGGGCCTTGGGTTCATTTGAGTGAGAGGTGTTTGAGGCTAATGGGACTTGGTTCTATTTGAGTGAGAGGTTTTTGAGGCTAATGGGCCTTGGGTTCATTTGAGTGAGAGGTGTTTGAGGTTAATGGGACTTGGTTCCATTTGGGTGAGAGGTTTTTGAGGCTAATGGGCCTTGGTTTTATATGGGTTGACTCTCAACAGGTTCAAGGTACAACCTAGACTTATTAAAAATAGAATGCATGCTTTATGAATCATGAATGTATAGTTAAAAACTAGTTCATGATCATGGCTTGAATTATTTTAGGTGCACAAAACCTAGAGTCTGAGTTCTAGATTCATTACATAAAGGATAGGTGGCTTAGATTAAGGGTACCCGTCACACTAAAGCAGTGATATACCTAACCACATGTGAAACAATGAGTTTTGCGTGGGTCCAACAGTATTACTGCTTGTTACACTTCAAAAGGATTGAAGATTCGTTATAGGATGGATGCTTTCGCTATCTCCCAATATACTCAAAGAGAGTTGTAGGATTAATGCTACTTGCTATCCAAAAGTTGAATTTCGTAACTAGTTATGTAGTGAAGCATAAAAATCAAAGTTAAACTAAAAACTAAGTAAAAAAGTCATTTTTGAAAAAAAAGTTTTTCAACCAATTGGTAGTCCTCTGTAACTTTTGAAAAAGTTTGTCCCCAGTGGAATCGCCAGCTGTGTGGCCTCGCCCTAGCACCGCGTCCGGTCCGCTAAAATGGAATTGAAAATGCTCATTTGGGACGATTTCTCATGGATTGAGATGACTCTAGTGTCTTTTGAAAATGATTTTGAGTTTTGAAGTCGCCACCTTAAGTTATTTTTGTTGAAAAAATTTAAAGGTAAAAACCCATTTTGACTCCAATTTTATTCCAAAGGAAAAAATACACTAGTCTTTGAAACTAAAGAGGATTCGGGGACTAGGTTTTCGATTGAACTTGGCTTCTAATTTTAACCTTGATTTAAAACATTTTGATAAACAATTTAAAGCATGACATATATAAATGAAATGACATATAAGATGAATACACAAAGAAATAAAGCAATAAAAGAGCGATAAAGTAAATTATTATAATTCAAAAACTCAAAATAGGGGATATCAACTCTAGCCCTTATGGATTTTAGGTTGATCACACATTCTCGAAAGATCTAAGCTAAAATAAAGAAAAATACATCCAATAAACAAAATAAGAATCGAATAGACAAAGTAAAAGTAA
Organism: Aleurites moluccanus; assembly: GCA_948193065.1. NCBI lineage: Eukaryota > Viridiplantae > Streptophyta > Magnoliopsida > Malpighiales > Euphorbiaceae > Aleurites > Aleurites moluccanus. Next base: position 7,400 of record CANXYC010115718.1, on the reverse strand, counting down.
AAAAAGATGATTTTTTAACATTTTTGGATTTGAAACTTTCATACAACTTGCCTTCGTATCCCATTGAATGAGACTCAAAACTCACGCAGTTCTTCCTTCCTGAGAAGGAGGATTGATTTTATGCCCATTTTATCATGTTTTGGTTCTTTATTTTGATTTTCTATCAAACTAAAGAAAGGTAGAAGATGAGTTGTTTATTATCAAAATAAGAAAAAAGGAGGAGTTTATGAGTTGGTACCTTTTGTCTTGATCTTTGGGGAGGTGGCAGACGAAGTGCTCTTCCTGATCGGAGTTCCACCTTGAATAAATCGAAGTACGGGAAGATGGTCGAACTGTCTTTTACCTGATAATTCAAAAGAAAAGAAAATAAACAGATAAAGTAACTTTATGTTAAATAAATTTTGAGGCTTCACACGCCTCAGATTTGATCATTTTTTAGCTCTAAGAGAAACTAAACAAAATGAGCTCCACACGCCCTAGAAAGTCTTTTAAACTCAAAGAGAGCTAAATAAATAAGAAAGAATAGGCATATGAGGGAGAAGAGAGTGAAATCAAATAGTGAAAACTCAAACTATATGATTTTCTGTGTACCCTGGAAGGTGGGAGAAGCTTTCTATTTATAATAAAAGCTTGGGGGGTCTCATTTCATCATTTTTCGATGTGAGATTTGGTGAAAAAGTGCAAAGTATAGAGTTGCTGCAGGGAAGAAGGAGGAGTGCCACTGGAGGGGGGTGGCGGCGCCGGGCGGCAACAGGACCAAAGGATGGCGGCAGCTTAAAAAGTGGCAGTGTTGCAACCTTAAGGCATGGCGGCACCACCACCTGTATAGAGTGGCACCGTCCCCTAGGGTTGGCGGCAATTCCATCCCTTAAGTGTGGCAGCCCGGACACGAACCCGTCCTGATACTTTTTGAGTTCGTCTGTGAATGGCTTAGGCTCTGGTGCTTGCAACAAGTCCGAGGGGGTGTAAAAAATCATTATTCACAATAATTATATCTAAAGAAGAGAAGTTAATCAGGATTAAAATTTAAAATTTAATATTATGTTCATAATTGAAACAAAATAATTATATTAATCCATACCTTCCATCTCATTTTGTTCTTTTCATTTCTTTTTCTCTTTTTCTCCTCTCAATTTAAAAAAGTGACATAGCTAAAAAACAAATAAACAAGAATAGTATACATCTACTCCTTAAATATTTTTGAGTCCATAAAAAAAATAATTTATGAGATCTACTAAAAATAAAATAGTATTGAAATTTTATTGTTAATGAAATATCCCTTAACTATAATATAATATGTCTATTTATAAGACATCAAATTCTAATTAAAAACTAATAAAATTATTAAATAGGAATTTTAACTGAGAAAAGTAAATCTAATCTACTTAGAAAATTAGTATAATAAATCTAATCTAAGTATGAAATTAGATAAATACAATGAAAATATTTATAAAAATAGATGATTATCACCATATCATACTCCTTCACTTCAAGAAAACTCGACCTCGAGTTTATAAATTGAAATTAAAATCTTTCATGCCAAACAAACAAATATTTTGAATATATTAGTATCTTCATATGGCAACTTTCAAATAAAATTTTTCTTTGAAGGTTTATTGACATGGAGCTAATAGAATTTATTAATCCAAATAAAATCAATCTTTTGCTCCTTTCTATATTCTCTTCAATTTCATATATCTGAAAACTCTCAATCTTTTTTTTCCTTCTTTAATTCAACTTGTGGATCTTGTATATTGTCTTCTTTGATTTCAAATTCTTAAATATTAAGTATTTCACAAGCTTCCACCTCAATTGCCACATATTTAGCAATTGAATCTTCTTGTGCATAATTAATGTCTAAACTCATAAATTCAGTTTCATCATAGTTAAAAGTTTCACTCTTGATAGGCTGAATTTCATCATAACCATCTTTGTTAGTTTCACTACTGTGATAAGTAAATTTTTTTCAAGATTTATAGGACTAATTTGAGAATAATTTTCTAATTTCTCATAATATCTATTAAATTGTTTATTTAAATCTGTTATGAAAAATACCTCACACAACAAATAATATAGTGAATGAAAAATCAAAGTTTAACGTGGTAATGCATAAGCCTACTCTACAAAATAAATCTACTAATAAAAATAATAAATACAGCCAGTAATAATCACAAAAGCACTCTATCTATGCACTTTATGTTTCACCATACTAACTTAGCTTCTCTAAGTTTCTATTATAATCTATAATTAATTAACCTGACTACCCTATTTATAGGTTTCCAAAACAAATCCAAATTCTACATGAATGCTACTTTATTTATCTAAATCCTAGTTTAATTTGAATACTCAATTAAATACTTCTTCATGATTATTAGACAAATCCATTTCCTATTAGGAATTTGAAACAAAATCTTAACAATTTCCACCTTGACTCAAATTCCATCAATTCTTCAATTTTGAATTGCATCCTTTTTGTAGATGCCACCACAAATGTATGTTTCTTCTTCAATTCATTATAAGCTCTACCATACGCTATATTATCATCAATTATTCTACCAACTAATTTGTAAAGATTTCTTCTTCCAAACTTTTCACCTTTTATGATCACGAGAGCACTTTGGCTAACTTTCATGACTCCATTTTGCAAAGAACATCCATAATCCAAAGATCCAACTTACCCAAAGAAATTAAATTCCTCTTAAACTTAGGAACATACCTCATATTACCAAGTGTTTTGATACTTTTATCATGCATCTCAATTTTCACTCTATCAATACCTTTAATCTCCATCTTCTCATCATTGGCTAGTTTCACACATTCACCTTTGTATTATTCAATTTTATCAAACCATTTATTCCCAAATTGCATATAGATCTTGGGACCCATATTCAAGTCTCCGTTGTTGGATTGATGGTGATGCTAGTCCAAAATGAAATTAAATAAGAGATATCAGTCGATCTATTTATGAGCAAATGTCAATCGGCTTGTTGATGTTGAGCCATAGACCAAGCTCGATTGTACTTAAGGGGATGTGTTGGGAAATGTATCCCACGTCGAATAATGAGAAAATATATAAAATACTTATAAGTGAGTGGATGTTGGACTTAGCATAAGCCAATTAGTTTTACACAAGTGGATTCTAATAATTGTCCACTTATAAGCTCACTTACGTATGGGTCCATGAACTTTAATATTATCATATAAAAAAATACATTTTACAAGGATTCTATTGATCATTTATGTAACATCCCAGAAAGCTTGATGAATCAACATAGATTTGAATAATGAAAATTTATCCAAATTGAAGAGTATGAAGAGTTAATTAATAGTTGAGAAGAGAGATTAGGAAAAATCTTAATGAAGAACACCTTCCAATATTTGATTTTTAATTTATTTATTTTCGAGAGTTTAATTGTTCAAATTTTCCTCACATATCTTCAATTAGATGGATTATTGATCAATTAAAAGTAAATTGACGAATATGATGAGTTAATTAATAAGTAAGGAAGTAAATTTATGAAAAACCATAAACTGTCAATTTTTAGAGTTTCATCGAATCAGAATCGGAATAAAATTCCTTAGCCATTATGGTTGATTAATTGAAATGAATTGAGGTGTATTAGGAAATGAAAGATTCCATTAGACTTGAATGAAAAAGGAATTTATGGACTTGATTGCAAAGAATTGAAAAGATTGGTGGTTACAATTATAAATTATGAAAAAATATCGGTCAAATTATAATTTCTCAAAATTATAGGATCCACCAAGTTTTAATTCATTTTAATCAAAAATTATCTAGAAAATTTTAGGTTGCTTCCTAGTTGTCCAGCCACTACATGTAAATCCTTAGAATTGTTTTCATTTTCATTCTCTCAAAAAATTTTATTAACTCCTTTCTTCCAAACCATTTCTTTCCAAATCCAAATCACTATATCATTAATTCCTAAGCTCCTTTAAGAATTAAGTAAGATGATTATAAGTTGTTAAGTTGATTGAAAGAAAAATGAAGAGGAAGAAAGGCAAAAGGAAGGCTATAGGAGTTCAAATGTTCTAAGTTAAGGTAACTTTTTTAACTTGAGCTCTAATTCATTTATTTGATTTCTATGGTCAGTAGGTTATAGAAATAAAGAAAATAAATGGAATATGTGATAGTATTAATGATGTTATAGTAATTGGAGGTTAGGATTTGATTATATAAATTATAGGTTTTAAACTAGAAAAGGGAAATGATTCAAGCTAAATTTGAGTTAGTGAAAGTGTATGCTAGAAAGGATCTTGAAATTCTGGAAGTGAATAAAAAGTTTCACCATAAATTATGTGACCCTAGAGACAAATTTTAAGAAAGTATAAAACATAAAATTTGTAGAGTTAGGTCTTAAATAGATGACTCTGAAACAGTTTTACAAAAGTTGAATTGAGCAAGGAGATATTAGGCTATAAGTGAAACTGGTCCGGATTGATAGCCCTGCAAGAATTCTAATGTATTTTGTTAATTTGGGGACTTTAGAGTTTGAATTAGGAAAAATATAAATACAAAAAATGTTTGTTTATATGTTTTCTAAATATCTATGGAATAGCTTTTCAATTGGATGTATACGGATTGAGTTGCAGCTATAATAGTGAAGTCTGCATGGATAAGAATTGCAAGACATCAAGGCTGATTTTAGATGACCACCATAAATTATATAGTAATCAGATTAATCTAAATTTTGGATATGTTATAGGCTCATGAATATAGTTTAAATAGGAAAATGAATTGATGTAATTGGATAAGTATAACTCAAGATACCAGAAAATAAGTTAAGGTTGCCAGCAGTGAATATTAAAGGAAATCCTTAGGTATAAACCCTAGAATTTAGGGAAAAACTTAAATTGAGTTTAATTATTAGAAATTGGAATAAAATTGATTGTTAATTTGATATTTAATTATTAGCAGTACTAAAAGTATATGGAAAGGATGATGGGAATGATGAACATAAGCATATGTGCTTACTTGGAGAATTAAAGTCAAGTTATAGATTTTAAAAGATTTTGGCTAATCTAGCAATTGAAGTGAGTTGTAAAGGTATTGTTATTCATAAAAATACCATTGTTTTGAATTATGAAACCGTCCCCCCTAAAACCCTTCCTTTGGTTGAATGCCTTATACTAGCTCCCATTGTGTTTTTATTGATTTTTCTTACTTTTATTTAACTCAATTCTCTTGTTTGTTGAATGAGTTTGATTTTCCATTGTCTCATTAGGATTGTGTTGTTGTCGAATGACAATTTGGTTTAGTCAACATTGCTCCAAAACCCTACCTATTGCTTGTTAAAATCATGCTTACAATGTGTTTGTAAAAAAAAATGCCTCAATGAAACCAATTTTTAATCCACCAAATGTTTGATCTAAAATTTAATATCATTTGATACTTGAGTTCTAAAGAAACTTAAATCTAACTTAACCACTTGACATTGATCCTAATTTTTATGTGAAATTTTATACCATGTTATTATTACCCTGATATTGCTAACCTATATAAAGATTTAATATGTTCATTGAAATATTGATTGAATTGCTATATTTTTTATGTATTATGAAAACCTTATGAAAGCCTAATTATATTTTTGAACTTTATTATATATCATACCTTATAACATGACAAAATTATCTTCTGATGGGGTAGTGGGTAAACAATATTGGCGATGTGCACATTATATTACTTTATAACCCTAATTGAGAAGGGACAAGTCCTAGCCATAAGATTTGACCAATCTTATATTAATTCATAAGTTTGAGCTAAATATGTGTCACGACCCAGTTTCCCGAGCCGTGACGGTCCTAGGGCACGGGAGATGCCAATGGCGACCGACACCCGTAGAACCCAATACCATCACACGATCTATCAACCTCAATATATTATTTATTTATTAGTCAATTACCATCCATTAAGCAATTCTGTTATTTATTCTGTTAACCTGTCCATTATTCTGTCACCATAATGCAATTGGCTGTCACAAGTATATATCATATATCATGCATCATATATATAATCAATATAGACCATCAATATCGGATATAAACAATGTTCATCTCCTAGCTACCCAAAACATACCCATGGAGCAGCTAGATCATGAACATAAAAAATAATAATAATACAGTAATCCAAAATAAATATATACATCAGAAATCCGAAGCAGGAAATCCACAGAGAACAGAAGACTGGATCTTGCTACCTACTCCTCTCCTAAAAGGGGTAACAACAAAAAGGTGAATATAGATAATACTCAGTGAATTTACATGCATCCCAATAAATAAGAGGCATAAAAAGGCAATGATATAGGTTAAATGAAATACAGTAGACAATAAGAATATCAAAGTACAGTAAGGCTCAATAATAATAAATATGTTCAGTTATATATATATATATGGAAAGATAGATAATGAGATGGATTGTATGAAAAGAAATCAAATAGTCTCCAAACAATCGATATCATTGGACCATATAGGTCACCAGTATCATATCAATGAATATCACTGGACCATGTAGGTCACCAGTATCAAATGAGTATAAGGCTGATCAGGCCCTATGACCAGGACCATAACCCCTCCTAGCTAAGGTACAAATATACAATGTGCACAAGGTTGACAGTATTTCCCCACTCTCCTGTCGAATCGAAAGTTCTGCCAGACCATAATAGGGGCAAAAGCAAGGGATACCATAAGCAACAATGGCATCCGAATATCAATCAATCAATGATAGTTGGTTTAGTATCAATCAATCAATATTCAATAAACTCATTTATAATGTCAAAGGTAATTTACAATTAACAAAATCAAATGTGCTAATAAGATAAAGTAAGGAACAGGAGTGAGTTCAGTGGCCGAAACCAACAGGTCAATTGGCATACCATTATCACCAACGACAATGGTATTCAATTGGTATGCCTATGACATGCAAACCACAAGCCAAATGACAAATAAACTAGGCAAATTATCAAACACAAGGCAACAAACAATGACAAGCCAATAGGTTAGTGTTTAGAGCAAAATTAGCTTGCCGGTTCAACACAATAATAAGGTACATTGTTCCATAATGCAAGGGCATCAAAAGCAAGATTAAACAACATTAAATTAGGGTCAAATTGGCAAGGAAACTCAAGTAAAAACCAAACAAACACAAAGGCATTTTAGGGCAAAATAGGTTCGGCCACTTTAGGGATGTTGCCAATTGGATTCAATTCAACAATTCAATCAATAATTCAAGTAATTTGATGTAATGTAAACTCACCTAAACCTTCCAAAAGCCAATGCAATAGCTAATTCCACCAATTCACCAAAAATCCCCAATTCAAGCTTACTTTGAAAACTCAACTTCTTCAATCTACAATTCCACATCAAATTAACCATCAATTAGTTGT
>CANXYC010115692.1:0-17751 GCA_948193065.1 Aleurites moluccanus | reverse complement strand
AATTCATTACATACACATTAAATACAACTCATTCCATCATTTAAACCTATAAAACATCAAAGTACAAATCCATTATTCAACATCATATGATTCGGCCAAGATGAGTTTCCCTCCAAATGGATTTGTTTCCATTAAATGATCACTAATTCATATCAAACACATCAAATACAACTCATTTGATCAATTAAATCCATCAAAATCATACTTTGATTCATACCTTTTCCTATTAGCGTTTGGTTTTCAACTTTTTGATTTTCTTCTAATATAAACACATTTTTGTCACCAATTAATATCAAAGAACATCTTAAGATCATAATTAAACCAACAGAATCACAAAATCACTTACTTTTCTCAATAATTCTTCAAAAACTTCAAAGTTTTGATTTTTCACTTTTTCTTGGTTTTTCTTTGAATCTATGGATATATTTGTTTTAGAATGATGGAATTAATATGTTTAGATCAAAAAATGAAAAGAAACAACAAGGTTTGGTGTTCATCAATGGTGGACGTACCATATAAGGAAGAAAGAAAAAGTTTTGGTTGGTGATTTTGGCTAAGAATGGTGAAGAGGTGACAAAAATCCAATTAAAAATCAAATGGTATAATCCTATACTTTGAGTTTATGATAGAAATGGTGGAACCTAGCTTACTAACCATCCATTTCTTCATCTTTTCATCCAATGGTTGGATTTAGGTTAGCCTAGGATGATACCATAGGCTAGAATACACTATATAAGTCCATAATTCAAAGGAAAAGACCAAACTACCCTTAGTTCAAATGAAAATCCCTAACCGAGCAGTTTCGCCTGGGATTATTTTCTACCGGCTTTAACTTTTCAACAATAATTCATTTAATCATAAAACCACCATTTTCATGTCCTAATATTCTTTTTTACCTTCAAATATGATGTTAATTCCATAAATTACTCAAGGGGTGTGAAATGACCATTTTGCCCCCAGTTCACTAAAAACTCAAATTTGCCCGATTTCTTCCTAACAGCTTTTAAACCCCCTCTATTCATACAAATACATCATATAACATGCATATTTATCAATTTCATGCATAAACACATAAAAATTTACAAGTTTCAATTCAAAACAAATTTCTCCTTAAGTTACCCTTTATGGCTCAAGTTCTAGGTTTAACTGAGGTGTTACAGTTTAGCTTCAGAAAGCTAAACATGGACACACCACCCTCCTTAATAACTCTACGGCCTCCCTGAATAACAGGTTCCCCAGGAACCCCTACTGGCTGCACAGGAGCCGGTGCAACTGGTACTGTCTCTGATGCCACAGGTGGGGGCACTGCTACTGGAACTGGTGGTGGCGGTACATTCTGATGTTCCCGCCTCAAATCTTCCAATTCCTTACATAACTCCATCATCCCCATCATCATCTCAACTCTCCAGAGATCATCCCCCCTCTCTGTATCCTCTGTAGTCCATCGAGATTTGGACGGATGCTCTAAAACTGAAAACTCTTTGACTAGTGACTCATTAAAGGCTACCTCTGCCTCTCGGGTATCCCCGTCTCTATAGTCGAACATCTCTGTAAACTGTCAGAAAAATAAAAAGCGTACTCAGTATATTACAGAAATGTTGAATACTAACACATATTAGACGAATACAGCAAAGACGATACAGGATCTCCTATGCTCCATGGTTTACTTAACTCTACCCATTCTGCACTTAGTCATTATTCCTCTGTAATTTAGGTATTATTCATCTGTAACCTAGAGCTCTGATATCTATAAACTAAAGCTCTGATACTACCTCTGTCACGATCTATTTCTAGATCGCGATTGTCCTAGAATGCAGGAGATGCCAATGGAGACCGACACCCGTAGAACCCAGTATCACATGCATAATCTATAACCATCAATTATTTATTCATTTTATTTAGTTATCATTCATTCTGTCATTCTATAATTTTTTCTGTAATTTAGTACAGTAAGCTGTAAAATCCATCATCTCATGTTATAAATACATTATATACCATATAACATCATCACATATACATATACATATTCACATCCTAACTAATCCATACATACCCCATGGAGCAGCTACAATATAAACACCAAAAATACATAATACATAATATTTACATTGACCAACAATAAGCAGAAATCTGTGAAATGTCTGAATTTGGGATTCTGCAATCTACTCTTCCCATGAAATGGTTAAACAAGAAAATGGTAAGTATATAAGATGCTCAGTGAATCTATATGCATCGCAAATAAAATAGGATGGATCAATGGTATATAATAATAAAGGAACAATGGAACCAATATCAATTATGTTGGGTTACAGAATCAATAACAGAAACTGATATGAATATCAATGGTCATATCAATGGCATGAAATCATATAGTAAGACAAATATAGGGCCCTGAAATTCGTAGACTATGTGTAACCACACAGTCGATCTCATATCAAGCAAGCATAAGACTGATCAGGTATTATGGTCGAGACTAATAACCCTTTCCATCTAGGGTATCAATATCAATGTGCACATTGCCGACAGTATGTACCCACTACCCTTTCAGAGCGGCAGCTCTGTCAAACCACATTTAGGTCAATACAAAAGAACATCATATTAATAGACACCATTATGAAACAATGGTATCATCAATGGCAATAAGCTCAATATCATTCAAATCAAGTAGCAATTGAATCAATGGCATTGCAATATACGATATATAATTAATGATAATCGGTATGGTAAACAACAAAGGTATGGAATAAAGGTTGGCTATACAAAGGAAATTGGTAGGCCAATTAGCATGCTAATGCACTGGCGAAGATGGCATTCAAATGGTAGGCCTATGGAAGAAAATGCAATAGGCCAATGGCAATATAACTAGGCATTTCATCAAACATATAGTGGGTAAGGTTGAATGGGCAAAATAGCTAGGTTTTGGAGTAAGGTTAAAAATGCCCGTTCAATCAACAATCAAGCCACATCATCAACAACACAATAAGCAACAAATATACAATAGTAAACACAATTAAAAGGATCAAAATGGCTAAGGAATACAAAGGAAAAAAAAAAAAAAAGCAAAAATGGAAGAGTGAATAGTGACATAGGTTTCGGTCAAGAATGGCCTTTCACATATGGTTTCCAATTTCAATTTCAATGCTTTATACATGTTAAATGATGCATATAGAACTCACCAAAAGCTTCCCATTGCTTAGGAAAATTCAATTCTACCACTTTTCTTCAAAGGAGGCATATATGGCAATCTTGTGTAACTTGATTTTCTATAACAAAACAACCACCAATTAAGCATCCATTAGCCTCCAATTAACATATTCTAAGCTCAAATATCATAAACTAACACTAATTCAAATAGCTAAAGCAAACAACTTCAATTAGAGTTTGTAAAAGAGGGATTTTTATCCATATGCATCAATTGATGCAATCTAACCTAAAACCTATTCAATCCATCATCTAATTCATCTAAATAAACCATAAAATTAAATAAATCACTTGGTTACCTTATATGGAAGTCCTATCTGAATTGATGAATCAATTCTTCCTTGATTTCTTTTGTGATTTCAATGAAGAAATGGGTTAGAAATAGAAGAACCAAGAAAAATCTCAAGTTTTCTTAAGAAATTTTGGTTGGAAATTGAAGTAGAAATGGAGGAAGAAATGGGTGGATGGTTCGGCCACTTTGGTGAAGAAGAAGAAGATGAGCAAATTTTTATCTAAGGCATGCTTATATATTAAGCTAAAATAGCAAATTATATTTTGGTCCTTAAACATTCAAGTAATTATACTTTGACCCCAACTTCTTCTGTAATTTATTCTAACAATTCTATTATGAATTGGATTTCAAAGTGGAAATTCAAAAAGCTTATTTTAATTTATACTTATTTATAAAAATAGTTTCAGAACCAATCTGAAATCCAGACATACCAATTTTCACTATTCCCCTTGAAATTCCATTTATTTATGATTTTGCCATTAGTTACTTTTTCAGTGTTCCTAAATATTTTTCACTTCTTTCTTTTTACCAAAATTACATATGCATTTATGTGATCTTTTACCCCCTAGTCAGAATCAGAAATTCATCTGTTAACTAGATTGTTAATTTCTCGGCAGTGTTCCCGGCACCGCCGATTTCCAGAAAAGTATTACATTCACTTTCTAACTGTCTCTAAAATTATTTTTCATTATTTCAATACTTTTAAATCATATGCTGAGAATTAAATCATGCATACAAGTTAGAATTTCCTAAGGTATTACATATATATTATAAACAAACTCACTCTTTTTGTTGACAATTTAGCTGAAGCTATTAGTTCATTTGACAGTAACGAATACAGTTATTGGGATCTTATTAGGGAAATACCATAATTGGATAAGCGTGCACTTTACAAAGCACTTAAGTTGCTTAATACTAGAGCAAAAAAAAATTGAGTTCGTGAAAATGACTCTTGAAGAATGTTTAGAATGGATAACTTTTAAATTAGAGCAGTAAATTATACAAATCTTTTATTATAAATTTTCTTATTTAGTTTTTTTATGAACTAGTGTGCATTTTACTACTTTGTGCTTATTTTTAAAATTATCAATAATTGATACATTATATTATTTGGGGATATTTATTGATTATATTTATATTTATATTAGTTTTTAAGAATGGAAAATGAATATTTTATTTTCCTCAAGAGATTTTATTTATATGTCTCACAACATGAATGGAAATGATGAAGTAGAGAATCAAGAAATGGAAGAAGAAGAGATGGAAGAAGAAGATAAGGAAGAAGAATGGTATAAAACTGTCACACCCCAAAATCAAAAGTACAACGGTCCCAAAGTAAGAGTAGGCTTAAGGCCACCATAAACTCGTAGAACCCAAACCTAGATCATCAATTATCAATAATATTCTATAACCATGCATTATACTTTAATAAATATGGGCAATCCACCGATACAATATCACTTGTTCCTTATCGATCAAAAGATAAAATACAATCATCAATAAGGAACAAGGATTACCAATAAGCTCAATCATATCTCAATCTAATATAATTCAATCTACGGAGCCACTATGATTAGTATTCCAAAATGATACAAAACATCAAATGATTATCGAATCAATACACTAGCTTCTTAGAAAGAGAAAACAATCAAGAAGCTCTGTATATCCTGTCAACAGGTTCTCTATCACCTGAAATCCACAATAGAAGAAAAGTAATAAGTCGAAAACTCAATAAGTTATAGAAATATAATAATACTTAGGGTTTTATATTGATTAATCACATAATAGGTCGAATTCAATATATATATTGATTAATCACATAATAGGTTGAATTCAATATATATATATAACAATAGTTTATGAACAATACGAATATATTTAGTGACATATATTTACATGCCTACAAAGAAATGGCACCCATCAATGTGACGATAGAACAACCATCAATCCATACCATCCATCCATCGAGATACTACGATCTCAAACCATACGTATGCTTGATCAGAACATACGTCCCAGGGCCGATAGGCCTTCCCTAAGTAAAGTCACTTATACAATTTGACCTTATCAGCTAGATCACTGGTGCACACAGTCCAATGATTTCTCCCTCATTGGGAAGGCATTCTAAATCATCAATAGCCATACAATTAATACAATAAACAATGGGTGGGTCTAGAGACCTCACCTTATCAATATCATTAACAATATTCAATAGGTTTTCATTAATTTTATATGACCCAAATGATCTTTCAAAGATAATACATTTCAATAATGACCTAAGGTCCAATGACATTACAATATCAAAAATAATAACATTCAATATAAAATTTAGTCCAAGAACAATGACTAAAATTCATTCAAGAATAATATTAACAAATGTGGATTTTATAACAAAGAACAATTATCCCATAACTTACCTCAATCCAAAATAAATAACCTCAACTATCACCACAATCGACAATCCTTAGGTCCTTGAGTTTACCAAGCCTAAATTAATAAATTTTCAAAAATGGGTCAATTAGGGTTTTCTTTCCCAAAATTAATATATAAAGAATTTTAGGATTTTATACTCCTTGGTACTCAATAAATTGATTTCTAATATCAATTAAACCATTAAATGAAGAATTACTATTCACATAAAACCATTAAATTTCATCACTCCCATCCAGTATAATTAATGGTAATAAATGCTTATAAAAAACTACCTACAATTTATAAACAACTAATTTAACAATACTATAACCCATAAATAACTATAATAGCAAAATATAGGATTTACCTTCAAAACCCTAGAAAGAGATTTCTTAAGAAGGAATGCCCTTGAATGATTTGATGCCTTATAATGTATTTCCCATGAAGAATCATTAAAGAAAATGGCTATTTAGATGATTAAAAAGCAATAGGGCTAGTTAAGCAAAGGAAAGAAATGAGAAGAAGAAGAAGAAGAAGATAAAATTTGGTCTTCGATTCAAAAATCTGAAAAATGACTTCTATTTATAGAGCCTGAAGTCTCACGCCCATGAAGAACAAATTCATGCCCGTGGGATAAATTCACGCCCTTGAAATGTCAAAGTTCAAATTAACGGCCGTGAAAAGAGTTTACACCCGTGAAAATAATAGGTTCAAACTTACCAAGGCAAACACTTCTCAAAACCATTCTAACACTCACCAAAACAACTCTAAACAATATCTATAACAATCAATCAATACAATCTATAACCACAATCAATACAATATATAACCATGGGACCATCGATAACCTCATACAACCATGCAAATCGAAAGCTTGGGTGTTATAAAAACTATTAAGTATTTTTTTGCAACAATTCAAGCAATTCTATGTGTACTCAATGAGATTACAAATAGCATGTCCCATAAACGTATCCAACGTCCCCTAATTAGGCAACCTATAACTTCAAGCGGATACGATTATATACATAAAATATTAAATGAGAATCCAACACACTTTAGACAATTATATAGAGTGTATCCTAATGTGTTTCTCAAGTTATGCAATATTATTAGAGAGAAAACACCCTTACATGATACAAAATTTATTTGCATCGAAAAAATGCTTGTAACTTTTTTGCTTACTGTTAGTCAAAATTTTAAATATTGCTTTGTTCATAAAACATTTGGCATATCACATTTTACTACTAGCCAAAGTTTCAATAAGATTTTGAGAGCATTAGACAAAATTGATGTAGATATGATGGCTAAACTAAGTTCTTCAATGCCAAAAAAAATAGAGAAAGTACACAGTTTTATCCATACTTTAAAATAAGTATGTTATCATTTTTATTTTTTCGGCAGTATATTACTATCGTTGCTAATTTTTTATTATTATTTTCTTTATTTTAATTATTATTTATTTATTTAAATTATTTCAAAATTGTATTGAAGCTATTGATAGTATCCATATTCCAATAATGGTAACTGAACGAGATATAAGTAGTTATCGAAATAGTCACAGAATAATTTCACAAAATATTTTAGCATCTTGTAACTTTGATTTGGAATTTATGTATGTGTTTAGTAGGTGGGAAAGATCTACACACGATTCAAAAGTGTTAAATAATGCTCTATCGAGGAGTAATGGACTTAAAGTGCCACAAGGTATTTTTTTTCTCTCTCATTTTCACTTTCTTTTATATTCTTAAATTTTTTTATTTAACATGATATTCATTGTAAATATATTAGGTAAGTATTATTTGATGGATTGTGGATTTTCAAATCAACTCCAGTTTTTAATTTTTTTTCGAGGTGTCTGCTATTATTTTCAAGATTTTCTTAGTCAAGATCATCATCTTAAAAATGCAAATGAGTTATTTAATTTTCATCATGCTTCTTTGAGGAATACAATTGAGAGATTATTTGATATATTTAAATCGTGAATTACAATCTTCAAAACAGTTTCTTCATCTCTGTATAACACATAAACGGAGTTAATATTTACTTATGCAGGATTGTATAATTTTCTTCAAAAGAAGTGTCGTTCAAATGAATTTTCAGTTGAACTAGATAGTGAGACTTCTTTAACTTCACCCGTGCAAATTAATCAAGAATAGAACTTTAAACCAGTTATTGACATTCGAGAGCAACAAAGAAATATTACTAATGAATGGAGGATTGTTATAACTACTAATATGTGGAATAATGTTGAACATATAGATAATAATCAACATTAAATTTTTTCTTGAAATATTATTTTAATTAAGGATTAAATAATATTATTTAATTGACAGTTCCTAATTTTATTTATTATTTTAAGTATTTATTTTTATTACATGAGAAATATAAATTTATTACATTATATAAAATGGATATTAAAAATCTATTAAAATATATAAATATCTATAAATATTTATAAATGTCCATAAAAAAATTTTAAAATAAAGTCTATAAAAGTTATTCATAAATACATAACTTTATAAAAATTATTAAAAATTTATGAACTCTGTAAAAGTCATTCACCTAAAAAAATTTTAAAAATCTAGATTGAATGCACTTCTAAATAGTTTTTTGTAATATTAAAATTATTTTCAAACATTTAAAAATAAAAAAATAATAATATGTTATTTTAAATATACATCCTGCAAAATTTAAATCTTTTCCTTCCTGACTTTTATTAATTATAAATATAATAATTATTATAAATCTTTTCCTTCCTGACTTTTATTAATTATAAATATAATAATTATTATGGAGGAATAACTTATAGGTGTGCAGTTTGTAGTTTTTGTGTCATTGCATGTCCCTTTTCTATTTCATAATTTTTCTTTTTGCATTATTTGAATCAGTATTATTAAAATCGGATCGAATTGATTAGTTTAATCAAAAAATTAGAAATTGATTGAGAAGTTGGCTCAATCCTCCCTTTTATTCGTCCATAAAAATTGGTCAAAATTTGATAAACCAGCTAATTAACCGATAATTCGATAAAATCATATTGATTTTTCGATTCGAATGGGTTAATTTTTTATTTTTTTTAATTTTTTATTATGTTTTTTGAAATTTTTTTAATAAATCTTTGTACTCAAGTGATTTGAACCAAAAAATTTTCAAAAATTTTTTAAAATTATTTTCATTGTACTAAAAATAAATTTTGTTATTGTTTTCTCAAACTTAATATTTATAACTATCAGGTAATTTAATTAATTAATAAATAATATTATTAACTTTTTAAGATAATTAAATCTATGAAATTTTATTTTAATTATTATTTAATATATTTATTTACTAATGTATATTAATTTATTTATTTTATATAAATATATTTTATTTATTATATTTTTAATATGTAATATAATTATAATATATCTTATA
Organism: Aleurites moluccanus; assembly: GCA_948193065.1. NCBI lineage: Eukaryota > Viridiplantae > Streptophyta > Magnoliopsida > Malpighiales > Euphorbiaceae > Aleurites > Aleurites moluccanus. The sequence continues at coordinate 8,432 of CANXYC010115692.1, read as the reverse complement.
TTTATTATAAATTTAATTTAATTATAATTTAATTCTTATTAAATTTTTTTAATAGTAAAATTATTTAAATATTAAAAAATTAGAGAATAATTAATATGATGTATGAGTTGAATTTTTTTCATATAATAATATATGATATAAAAATATTTTTTTATAATTTTATGTAAAATTAATTATTATAATTTTTATTTTTATAATAATTAGTTATTATTATATTATTATTTTAAATTTAATTGGATTATTTTTTATTATATAATAGAAAAAATAAATTAATGTATATTTTTTATTATATAATATTAAATTTAATTATTTTTAATTTAATTGATCCGGTGTTAGTTGAATTTTTGATTTTTTTATTTTTATTTTTATTAATTTTTTAATTATTTTAATTATGAAAATATTAATTTTATCTGTTAATATTTTATTGTAAGTGATATAATATATAAAAAATATATATAAAATAAGCTATGGATAACGAAATAAATGATTCAACAATCAAGTGGCTGCACGTGATAACAAATAATGACGGAGCATCTGACATTTTCGTCTACCAGACTCGTTTACCTACCCCCATCACCGCCTCTCTCCTACCACGTCAAATTTTACTCGTTAAATATAACGACGTCAACTTCCATTCTCAAACTCTTCACTCTCTCACCCAACCTTTCCACTATAGCCACACGCCCCACCTAACGTGCTTATCAAACTCCAACCTCTAAATTTCATTATAAAACCACCAAACACCTCTCTATTATCACATCTTACCCTCTGTCCAATGCTTTCAAAAACAATTAAATCACCCTCTTCTAAAAACAAATAATTTTTGAATAATCAATTAAATTTAATTCAACAATGGATCTCCTCCTATTGGAGAAGAGCCTCCTAGGTCTCTTCGCCGCGGCTATTATTGCCATTGTCGTTTCTAAACTTCGCGGCAAGCATTTTAAGCTTCCGCCGGGTCCCTTACCCGTCCCCGTTTTCGGTAACTGGCTCCAAGTCGGCGATGACTTGAACCACCGTAATCTCACCGACCTAGCTAAAAAATTCGGTGATTTATTTCTTCTCCGTATGGGACAACGAAATCTCGTCGTTGTATCATCACCGGACTTAGCAAAAGAGGTATTACATACGCAAGGTGTTGAATTCGGGTCAAGAACCCGAAATGTCGTTTTTGATATTTTTACTGGTAAAGGACAAGATATGGTGTTTACTGTGTACGGTGAACACTGGAGGAAGATGAGGAGGATCATGACAGTGCCGTTTTTTACAAATAAGGTTGTTCAACAATATAGATTTGGTTGGGAAGATGAGGCGGCGAAAGTGGTGGAGGATGTTAAGAAAAATCCGGAATCCGCCACCAGTGGAATTGTATTGAGGAGGCGATTGCAATTAATGATGTATAATAATATGTATAGAATTATGTTTGATAGGAGATTTGAGAGCGAAGAAGATCCATTGTTTGTTAAGCTTAAGGCTTTGAATGGAGAGAGAAGTAGATTGGCTCAGAGCTTTGAGTATAACTATGGTGATTTTATTCCCATTTTGAGACCTTTCTTAAGGGGTTACTTGAAGATCTGCAAAGAAGTTAAAGAAAGAAGGTTGAAGTTGTTCAAGGATTACTTCGTTGAAGAGAGGAAGTAAGTTTTCTTTTCTTCTATAAAATAACGATTTACGCCTTAAATTTTGTCCTTCTTTATTTACAAAATGATAATGTCATGCTAAAAGTTTAAATTCTTAATTTTTTATAAAATTAACTTTTTAAATTATTATTTATTTTAATTAATTTTAAATATAAAATCTTTCAGCGCCGCCGAAAATGAAATCAATAATGTAAACCTTTTACGATTGGTACTTTAATTTATATCTAAATTTTATTAAAAAATAATTTTTTTACAACAAATTTTACTTATTTATTATAGGTAGATGTCACCATCACTTCACATGCTATTTTAACACTTAAATTATTAGATCGGCCAAATATGCTCCTCTTATCTATATGTCATATTAAAATATAAATATATTTATATATTATTAAAATGAAAACACATAATATAAATTATATTTATATAAATAAAAAATAATATATTCATATTTTACATAATAATTTTATTAAATTTAAAATTTATATTAATAACATCAATACAGAAGGATCCATACATGTACCAATGTGTATATTCAACTTCCATTTTTTTATGGCTTTTTATGTTTTGGAAGTCATTGTTTTTGGTTTGCCAAATTGTCTTATGCTCTAAATGTTGTTGTCAATAGGAATCTTTAGTTGTGGTCATCTTTTATTTATCAATGCTTGTGGTTATGTGCAATTGTAGGAATTTCCGTTTAAGCAATAAGGTGATGTTACTTATTATTTTTTTATATAAATATTATATTTCTTTATTTTATTTAATGAGAATAATATTTATATATATATTATATGGTAATATTTTTGTCTTAAATTAAAAAAAAAAAAATTATTTGTATTGATGAATAGGAAATTTGCAAGTACCAAGAGTATGAACAATGAAGGGTTGAAATGTGCAATAGATCATATCTTAGACGCACAGCAGAAGGGAGAGATCAATGAAGACAATGTTCTTTACATTGTTGAGAATATCAATGTTGCTGGTAAGATTATTTTTTTTATTTATTTCTTGGATTTCTCTTTATAAATATTGATGAATAAAGGGGTATTTTGGTCTTTTTAAATTTTATTATTTTTCTTTTAATGGCCACTTGGACAGCTACAGCTATATTAAGCTCTCTTTCTTAACTAGAAATAAAAGATATATTAAATAACATTTAATTATAGTTATATCAAGGCTATAAATACAGTTAGATGATCTTTTCCTGATTGCCATTAAAGCAGGGAGTTGAGAGTTTCCCCACCTAGACATGAAACTTCCTTTTAAATGCTTTTTTTTTTTATGTAACATTGTTATTAATCCACTGATGATAAATTAACCTCGTCTCATAACTAGGTTGTCTGGTTCAAATTCAAAGACTTTTCTCGAGTGAAGATTGATTAATTTATGTTTTATTTTTAATTTTTTTTTCTAGTATTGAAAGGAATAAGAGATTCAAACCAAGTCAATTGCCCTGTTGAAAAGCATTACCACTAAATCATTTATGCAAGTGTTTATAATTTTATTTCTAATTCTTCATACCGATTGTTAAATTTGTGGAGTTAGGTTATATATAGGAACTAGATTCTAAACATAATGGAATAAAATTTGGAAATTCTCAAGCAATGTTCATTGTTCTCTAATAAATTTCGGGTTCTGTTTCTCCAAATTGGTTTAACTTTTTAATGCAAAATTTGGGTCTATATATGCTTATGTATAGTAACTTAGATGGAATTTAGAAAAAGTTAGTGAGTTTTTGTGATATTTTTCATAATTACTTCATAAAATGGAGTATGCAATTAATAGTTACGTTAATTAGAAAAGTCATGGTAGTGTTTTCCCATAGCAGAGCAAGAGTATAAAATTTGGAGGTCAATTTCAATTGCTTAGCTGGCTAATCTGCCCTTTTATTTTTTTCTTAAATTTTTTATAAAGGGAAATTAAAAATTTATAGGGAAATATTGAATGAGTTAGAAGATAAAAAGATAATTTTCTTCATATATATTTGTCATTTTATTTAATAATTTTCAACAACTTGAAATTTTTGGATGGTTTTGATGGATTGGTGTTATACGTGATATTTTTTGGACTGTACAATTATAAGTTTGAACCTTAATTAAATTGAAATTAATCAAAGAAAAAAAATTTAAAAATCTCAAATTTTTATTGATAATTCTAGAGTTGTTTATCTTTTTTGTTTAGCCAAAAATAAGTCAGACTTTGTGGACATTATTCTATTGTTTGTCTTTTTTGTTTAGCCTAAAATAAGTCAGACTTTGTGGACAGACTTTTCAAAGCTCAAAATGCTTCTACTTTACCCACTTATATGATTTGAATAATCCTTAATATACATAATGCCTTTATTCAAACTCTAGCACTTTTGCAAATTTATCAGTTTGCCCAAGTCTGCTGAAAGTGCAACCCCACTCACCAATGGATGATGGATATGGTTTGCTGATATGTATTTTTCAGAGATTAGGTATAGTTGTTTGATGTAGGTGAACCAACTAAAATATTTTTATTATTGTTAAGTTAATTATTGGCAATCTTTACATTACTTAGCACTTAAAATATCCTCTGAATCCATCCCCCTTCAAGTTGTAGTGATAGGAACTAGGAAGTGCCTTTCTTACTGACCTCTATTTAAATAATATATATCTCATTATGCCTCTCCTTGAATCTTTATGTTTCTTGTTGTAGTGGCTTACTTAGCAAATTAATATTCTAGTTATGATATGGATATATTCAAAGGATTAGCTAAATTGACAAATAAATTTATGTTTTATTTTGTTGATTAACAGTTTGAATTTGTTAAGATTAAATTATAATAGAGAGAGAGAGAAAGGATAATATCTTTCTTTATTAATTGATTCTTTAGTTTCAGTATGATTAGTTTGTTAAGCTAACAAACCACTTGCCACAAGTGACAAAACTAAAATTGTATTCCATTTGTTTTAGTTTAAGTTGATGTATTAGCAATGTAATTAGAGGTTTTAATTTGCTGAATTTATTATTTTCTATGCAACAGCAATTGAAACAACATTATGGTCAATTGAGTGGGGAATTGCTGAGCTAGTGAACCATCCTGAAATCCAAAAGAAGTTGAGGGAAGAGCTAGACACAGTACTTGGACTTGGTCACCAAATCACTGAACCTGACACTTACAAACTCCCCTATCTTCAGGCTGTTATCAAAGAAACTCTCCGTCTCAGGATGGCGATTCCTCTTCTCGTTCCCCACATGAATCTCCACGATGCTAAGCTTGGCGGATATGATATTCCTGCTGAAAGTAAAATTTTGGTGAATGCTTGGTGGCTTGCTAATAATCCTGCTCACTGGAAAAAGCCTGAAGAGTTCAGGCCAGAACGGTTCTTGGAAGAAGAGTCTAAGGTAGAGGCTAATGGAAATGATTTCAGGTACCTTCCATTCGGAGTTGGAAGAAGAAGCTGCCCTGGAATTATACTTGCATTGCCAATTCTTGGAATTACTCTAGGGCGATTGGTACAGAATTTTGAGCTATTGCCACCTCCAGGACAGTCGAAAATCGATACTACAGAGAAAGGTGGGCAATTCAGTTTGCACATACTGAAACATTCTACCATTGTTGCAAAGCCAAGATCATTTTGATCTTCACTGCTCTATTTTTGGTTTAATGTTGCTATCAAGAAAATTTGGGAAATGATTTTGGATATAATATATCTGATCTGGAGTGTGACAATGTAAATCTATGAACTTCAAATCATGTTCGAAGACTGCAATAATTAAGTAATATTTTGTTGTTCATATTTTTTTGCAAATTATGTTTGGAGCTTATTAAACCTTCAGATTTTGTAATTTATTATTCAATGATTGAGAGTAATTAATGGTTTATTATTTTATTAATTGCTTGACAAGGATTATACTTACCTCTGAAACCAGTGACGGAGTAATAATAGTTCTTTTTGTCAGAGACCAAACATTAATAGCAGAATTTGAAATTGGGAGTAAATTATTATTATTATTAAACCAAATCAACTCTTAAAATATGATTTAAAATTAAAAATTATGACACAATTGATTAAGACTTTCCCAAATCAAGATTGGGAGATTTTAGATATTTACTTAGAAATAAATTTTATTGCAATTTGGTTGATTAATTATTACTGTTCCCAATCAGTCAGCTATCATGTCTTTATTGGTCCCTCAAAAGTCAAAATTGAAAAGTTATATTTTGAAATTCTGATTTTGCATATATATTTTTTGTGATTTTATCCTCAAGTTATACATGTCAAGCTTAATTATTTGATAAAATTAATATAAATTCCATCAATTTATTTATTCTATGATTTTAAATGATTGTTATAAAAAATGCAAGGTTTTTGTAGGTTTTGGAATAAAATTGGAGTTTATTTGAAGAAACACAAGATTGTGCTCAAAAAAAGCACGGCCTTATGCAAAAGTGCACGACCTCGTGATACATTTCTGCACGAGCTTGTGCTTAAAAAATCACTTATGGTCTCTAAAATTTCTAAGCGCCCAACCATGTAAAGAAGATTAAAAGCCCAACCATGTAAAAAGGATTAAAAGAGCCCGAGTTCGTAAAACTTTTTAGCATGAGGTCGTGCACTTTTGCACAGGGTCATACACCATCGCTGGCAACTGTCCAAAACTTGATCTTGCGAATTTGAAACTTCAAGAACTCGTATAAATATATTATTTTCTTTGAAATTAGGATATCAAGTAATTTTAGATAGAAATTATAGTAGATAAATTTTTATTTTCAATTGTTTAGTTTAGATTTAGGATTAAAGTAAGATTTAAATAAAGGAATTGAAGATTTTGACATTGGAAGATTCTTCTTCAATTTTGGATCTCAATTTCTTGAATTTTCTATAGAGTTTATTTTTAAATCCATTTAAATTCATTTGTATTGAAAATGATTTTTAAATTAATTTAAATTTTTTTTTATTTATGTTATGCGAATAGGCAAACATCTAAGTAGAATTTAAACGTAAATTAATTTGATTATTTGTAAATTCATGTATGTACTGTTTTTAAATTGTTTATTTAAATTTAATTTATTTTCTTTAAATTTAATGAGTATGAGTGATTGATCATCACTTTTATAATTTAAAGTGCTACATGAAATAGCGAAAATGTAAGTATAAAATTTGTTATGAAATTAAAAAATTTTAAAAATATTACCTCATAAATATATATATGAATATGCTTAAATATTATTTATTTTTCATAAAATTTGATAAAATTCGATTTAATTTTTACAATTATGAGATTAACATTTTATCTAAATTAAGAAAAGTCATCCTTACGTTAATTCATTTGAATGAATTCATCAACATATGGGAACCACAAGTATCAAAAATCAATTAAAATTTAAACCTTAAACTTTTTTCTTATTACATTTGATTTACCATTTTAATTATTTTTTTTTTATTTTAGTAATATTTTCTTTATTGCTTTAGCTAGTAATTGTTATTGCTTTCATCCATTGATCATTGACTAAATATTAGAAGAATTTCAAAATGAATCTCTAATTTTGATACTCAAAATCATCTCCTCGAGGGAATAATAAACTCTTATCAATGGGTAAATTTCACTGGTCGTCTCTCAACTTATAACCAATGTACATTATCGTCCCTCAACTTAATTTTGTAACATTAATATCACTCAACTAATATGGCTAGTAACAGTAATATCCTTCTGTCACATTTTCGTCTAACCATATAACAGAATGCACACGTGGCAGCCACATCAGCAATTTTATATTCAAATTAATGCTACGTCAGATTAATTTTTGGGAAACGCGATTCAAGTGCATGCGCCTATTTATTTTGTATTTTTCTGGCTTTCTCTCTCCCTTTTCTTGCTTTCTCTCTCCCTTTTCTTGCTCTCTCTCTCTCTTCCATGCTCTCTCTCTCTACCCATGGTCTCTCTCTGTATCCGTGGTCTCTCTCTCTACCCATGGTCTCTCTCTCTAATGTCAAACTATCCATTTCCATTCTAGACTCTCTTCGACTTTTTCTCTGTCGATTTATTCTCCGTATCTCTACAAACATCGATTTTATATTTCAATTTTTCGCTGTCAGATATACCTCTGTTCCTTTGGTTCTTTTTCTTCAAATGCATAACTGTTAATGGGGAAAAAGACATAATATTATAACGCGAAAAGTTTGGGCAGTAAAATTTTGGCGTAGAGTGAATTTTTTGTTTTGGAGTCTTTTGACTTTGAAACAAAAAAAAGTACAGAACAGTGGGGAAAAATTCGCGATTGTGGTGGACCAACATCTAGTCATGGCCAGTCATGGACCAGGTATGTAAAACAAATGCGGTCCCAGATGAGAACAAAAACTAACTTTATGTGAAAAAAAAATGGATTTTATTGTTTGTTAATTGAATATGTATTGTTTGCTGTGAAAATTTAGAATTTTAAATTCTTGATTCTTAATTGAATAATAGAAAGTATGATATTTAATTAATATATATGGGGGTTTATAATTTTGGGTATCTGTGTGTTAAATGGACATGCAGAGTTTGTTAAATAGGCATGCATCGTTTCTATATTTGTGTACCATATTATATTCATATGATTCAAACACTTTTTTTTTGTTGTATGAATTGATTTGTGGATGTTGCAGTGTGTATTGTGCATATATACATTGTATTTATGATGGGTTTTGTTTTGTACAGACCCAGATGGATATTTTACAGTTAGGGTTCATTATGATGGAGAAAAAGGAGAATGGGGATACTTCAATGGGGAGATTCATAGCATTTATTTATGTCATCTTGACACTTTTTCTAGAATAGAAATAG
>CANXYC010115636.1:0-10201 GCA_948193065.1 Aleurites moluccanus | reverse complement strand
TTCCAGAAGCTGAAGCCATTAAGAGAGAGAAAGGAGAAGCTTTAGAGAGAAAGGATGAAAAAAGGAGTGAAAAGAATGAGGCACCTCACCCCAATTTATAGATTTTAAGAATCTCAGAAATGACCGTTATGTCCTCAGTTTGGCCAAAAACAAGGAAACTTGTGCTTTTGGAGCAATGCAAGTCGGAATCAGACGCCGTCAATTTTGTTGGATCTGTAGGATTTTTCCCTATCCAGAGAGCTATCATTCGCCCAGATCAGACCACGGGAGCATCTGTAAAATCAGAAAATGACAGAAATGAGAAATTGTCGAAAAAATGAAAAGTCAACCGGAGCTTGACAAATCATATTTGCATACCTCCGAGCACTGCAAGGCGCAGTCGGAAAGCCTCATTTTGCTCCAAACAGACAGGAATGGCCCAGTTCACCTATATGGCGTCCGTCATTCAGAATAGACAGCCACGATGGGGGCAACTGTGAACACTCATTTTTTACACCCCTCGGACTCGCATTGACCCAAACAACATTCCCCTGAACTTAACCCTCACCCAGATGGACCCGGAACGGCCCCGGAGCGCCAGCGGGCCACTATTGCCGCCCTCAAGCCTTGGCATTGCCACCGCCACCCCCTCTGGGCGGTGCCGGCCCTAGTCAAGCCATGGGGCGGCGCCACCCTCCCTCAGGGCATGTGCCGCCCTATGCTGGTGGTGGTGCCGCCCCCTCTCTCCGGCGGCAGCAGCGAACTCCATCCGACTTTTGGCGATTCCCACATCGAAAGTGCACGGGAATTGACCTCTGGAGCTCCTGTTATAAATAGAGGACCTCCCCCACCTTCCAAACAACAACAACGAAGAAAAAGCAGCCCGAGACAAGCAAAGGCAAGGAAAAAAGGCCAAGAAATCGTTTTCATCACTAGATTTCGCCTTTTTTCCTCTCCAAGTGATATTTTCTTCTTCTTTAGCTCTCTTTCGATTTCAAAGAGTTGCTAATAAGGGCGTATTGAGCCTCTCAGTTGAATTTTTCCTTGAAGCAAGGTCCCGACTCATCGCCTCGAGGCGCCATCCGATCCAAGGTGAAACTCCGCTCAGGAAGAGCACTCCACCCGCTAGCATCCCTCCAAGCTAGGGCCAAGGTACGTTTTCTAACTCATCTTCTTTATTTTAGTAGAGCATTAAAATAAAGATTCAAAACATGATAAATTGGGCATAAAATCAACCCTACTTTTCGAGAAGGAAGAACTGCGTGGGTTTTGATTCCCATTCGACGGGATACGCAGGCAAGCTGTATGAAAGCTTCAAATCCAAAAAAATGACAAAACCATCTCTTTTCTCTTAAATGATTAGCTTTATTTGTATATTTGGGGTATGTGTGATCAGCCTAGAACCCATAAGGGCTAGAGTTGATATCCCCTGTTTTCAAGATATTTAAGATGTAATAATTAACTTTTAATCACTTTCTTTTAATTACTTTACTTGCTTATGATTATATTGCTCGTATATTTAATTATTTGCTCATGCATTTTATATGTCATCCTTTAAATTGTTCATAAAAATCATTTTAAATCAAGGTTAAAATTGAAAGCCAAGTTCAACCGACAACCTAGTCCCCGAATCCTCTTTGGTTTCAATGACTAGTGCATTTTTCCTTTGGGATAAAATTGGAGTCAAAATGGGTTTTTACCTTAAATTTTTCCAACAAAAATAACTTAAGGTGGCGACTTCAATCAAAATCGTGTGGAATAAAAAGGCGCTAAGCTCGTCTCCTCCGTGAGAAATTGCCCCTATATGAGCGCTCCGATGCCCCAAATGCCCTCTCTCCTTCCTTCGAAAAAGAGCGGGGCAGGCCCGGACGTGGCGGCGCTCGGGCGAGGCCTCACACTATATAGTAAGTATAACTCAATGAGTAAAATACATATATCATGCTTATAAGGTCATTTCTTCTCAATAATAAAGATAGGCTAGCAAGATATATTTGAGAATATTGGTTTACAATAAATAGATAAAGATAATGCTAATAAAGAAATATGGAACACATGGGTCATTACTCAATGAATCAATGAGTCAATACTAATAGTAAGAAGTATAACATAAAATTTTGGGTCTATATAATCCACATAGAAAAGCTACATATTTCGGTTGCAATCAATCAATTTAAGTATAAGATTGATCAGACCTTATAGCCAGGACCTTACCACTCCTAGCTAGGGTCCCCATAGAATATTCATTTTGCACAATGTTGATATAGTAAACCCTACCCCATCGGTGGGCCTTTCTATCATAATCATATCATTATAACAATAGAATTCACACATAATAACCATATAACAAATAATCACATTTAAGATTCTATATCAATAATCAAAAGTCAATGGAAGAGATATTCAAGTAATGAAGATAATTGGAGAAGTTTATGTAATTCATATATATATATATATATATATATATATATATATATATATATATATATATATATATAATCAAATTTTAGAAAAGCCAATTTAGAATGGAATGAAAGTCCAAAGTAGAAGGATTCAATAATTTCAATAGAGTAAGACAAAGCATTGATATATGTACATTACTCATCTCACTGAGCACTTCCTTTTGCACTTTACTTATTCTTTTCGTTTCCAATTCCATTTCCTTGGTTCATTGCTCATATGCTCATAGTACTCATCACTATCTTTCATTTATTTTTTACTCTACACATCCAATTAATTTCCATTTAGATACTATTTAACATAAAATTACATTACTTATACTTTTATTGAAGAAAATTCCTCAAATTTCCAAATTTTAGGTTTTGCCTATAAAGAATCTTTACTGGCAGCCTATGTTTCATTATCCATATCTCTCTCTACACTTATCTAATTGCTTCAATTATTATTCCAACTTAAACTAGATATATCAAGTTTTAACATATCCAAAATTCACCTTATTTTCATTACTACACAATTTATGGTATTAATTTAAACTTAGCCTTACAACCAGCCCTGCTGCCCTGTATTTTGCCTAAAATCCTATTCTGGCAGTCTACACTTTTTTATCTCATAATTAAATCTATACTTATCCAATTACTTAAATTCTTTTTCCTATTGAAAAAATACATATAGGATTATAACATATCCAAATTTTAAAATATTTGGATCACTATACAATTATTAGTGAATTTCCAATGTTATACTACTGCCCTGAAATCTTTGTCCAAATAGACCCTGTTTCCATGCCTATAATTAATTCCATGCTCATCCAATTATAAATTTTTTTTACAGTAATTTAAATAACATATAAATAAACATCTCTCATGTTTAACACTTTCTCTAAATTAGAATTTAAGGTCCTCATATTAATAGAATTCAGTAGTCTATGTTCAGTTTATCAGTCAATCTGAGCAGATTATACTCATGACCTAATATCTCATAAAACACAAATCCAATTGAAAAACCCTTTTACATTCCTATAGATAAGACATAAATGAACACTTGTTATGTTGTACACTTCTTATAATTATATCTCTATCATTATATACAATAAAAATACAGTAGTATTTTTCAGAAAACCTAATTCCAAGTCAGTCACAGTTTTTACTCAATAACTCATTCCTCACTTTGAATTTTATAAATTTCTTTTATAGAAATCTATTAAAATGTTTATCTACAACTTTCATGTTTTGACTAATCTCGAATTCAGTCATTAAAATTTCAAAATATTAACCATATGTTACTGCCTCAAATCAAATTTCAGAAACTATATAAACCCTAACTCACTCTTTACATTTTTAGCTTAATTAACTCTATTATTTATTAAATCAAACCATAAAAATCTTAAATTCAATCAAATAACTAAGTTTCAAAAATTTACCTTGATTTAAAATACTTGAATTGCCCTCTTTTTTTGCTCCTCCAAATGATTGAATACCAAATTCTATCTATTTTCTTCATAAAGCTTCTTCCTTCTTCAATTTCCTATCTATTTTTATTGCTTTTCATTGGAAAAGATTAGAAAACTATTTCTTTGGTTTTTCTCTACATATGGTTCGGTTTTCCTCCTTTGAATAGCTTTCTTCTTCATCTTTTTATATACACCAAATGCCAACTAAAAAAATGAAGATAATGAAAAATAGAATTTTTTAGATTTTTAATTACTTGTCATCTTTTCATTAATTTGATAAGTTAATTAATTATTTCCAATAAAAAATCTTTTCTTCACCCACCGTGGTTGGCCACCCAGCCTTTCTTCTAGAATGGGTGAGTCCCACAACTTTATTTAATTTCACTTTGGCCTAAAAATTTTCTTATTTGTATTTTTGACCCCAAAACTTTATGTAATTTATTCTATCTATTCTGTTTAGATTCAACCATAAATGTATTTTAGGTTGTTCTATCATTTAAAAATAGTTCTAGGTCAATTCTGAATTTCAGACAGTGAATTTCTAAAATTGCCCCCAAAATTGCCATAAATTACGATTTTGTTATTACTCTTATTTTCAGTATTCTAAAGCATTTTTCAACTCTTTATTTTCACCATAATTTCACATAAAATTAACTAACTTAATCCCCCCCAGGTCTGGGTCAGAAATTCTTAAATTTGCCGGACTGCTATTTCCTTGGCAGTGTAATTAACACTGATATTTTCCGGGACAGTATCTCAAAAGTGGCCTGGTTGAGGCTATAAAATTATTGAATATTACTCTCTATCATTCTCTGTATATTTCAGTAATTAATTGATCCTATTCATGCTTGAATTAATATTATATTCATTACTATAGTCTGTTATATCTATATTATCTTCTGTACTTCCTCATTATTCATTACTTTGTCTGCTGGGGTATTACAATAACTTATATACCTAAATAAAATAACTTTCCTATTGATGTGCATGTTATAGTCTGTCACGACCCACTTTTGGGCCGTGACGATCCTAGGACACAGGTAGATTTAAGGTCACCGGAAACCCGTAGAACCTATGAACAACCCAGTTATTAATCATTCAATCAATCTTAATTCATTCATCAATGCTTAAATTTCATTTATTTCTTATAAATTTTACAGAAATTTTGCCAGAGTTTCCTTTGTAATTTTAACCTTAATCCCAACCCAAAATCGGGTCTTTCAAAAAATTACACAGCCTGTACTAAAATTATTTTTGCACTCATAATAATTTGCCTTCCTTATACCCTCAACTTCACAGTTTCACAGACATATATAACACTTCTAAATCTCTTTTAAAACATGTGAATTTCATTTTAGCATTTTCAGTATCACTGTTTCTATCACTTCATTATCATTGTCATTATCAATCATTAAGCATTACAATTTTTAATGCCATTGAATTGTCAATTATTTCAATGTTCATACATCATTATAGTACTCAATCCTTTAATTATACACAGTACCATGGAGTTCTAAGAATTGACACTCACGACCTTTAGAGAATAAAATTTTACCTTGATGTACTTGACATCCCAAGTCGGAAAAGAAATTGACTTGGAATCATCTTTCTCTATCTCATCCCTGTAAAAATTATAAACCACTATTTGGTGAGTATAAAAATACTCAGTGAGCATGTATACATCATTAAACATGTGATATAAACATATAATATCAAAAGTGGTTAATGGTAGTCAAGTGTCAATAAATACGATGAAGAATATTAGTATATTCAATTTACATGTCAAGGTTAATTAATTTGCACACCAAATATCTTTGGAAGTTTAGAATAGGTAACAATCAAATCGATGATAGAATGACCATCAATGGTAAGCAATAAGATATAAGCTTGGAATCATTGAACAGATAAACAATACTCGTATCATGTAGATAAGACAAATAAAGGGCCATAAACACGTATAATCTCATGTCAATCTCATATCATGTACATAAGGCTAATCAGGCCCTATGGTTAGGACAATTAACCCTTCCCGGCTAGGACAATCATGTGAAGTCAATGTACACATTGCCGACGGTATGTACCCACTACTAGTCGGAGAGGCAACTCTGTCAAATCCACATGTAAAATAGGCCAATGTAAATCAAGAACAATATCAAGTATTCATTAGAAACATTACGATACAATGGCTTTCGATCCATACACATAGGCTTACTTGTCAGTTAATGTCAATACATTTTATTAATCTTGTGTCGATTTTTTTTCTTGATACAAAGGTAGCAATTAACAATAAATATCATGGTTAAACATTTAGTGTGCATACTTTTGAAAACATTTTGGTATATGATCAATCAAGAACAATAAGCATTGCAAATATCAATAACAATTAATGGATATGGTTCATTTTAATCTTGAAGAAAACTCATAGGATAATCAATAGCAATAACAAAATGATATTCAATCAAGAAGGAAATATGTTTATTGGGTCAACAAATCAAGACCATGGTTATATATAATGATATATACATTACTCACCTTAGCTTATGACTTGTACATTTCCCTTTTCCTTTATCCTTGATTCTTTGCTTTATCTCTTATGGTACCCATCACGTCTCTTATTCATTCTCAACTCTACATATCCATTTAATTTCTATTTAGATACTATTTAATAAAAAATTACATTACTTATACTTATATTAAAGAAATTCTCAAGAATTTCTAAATTACTAAGGTTTTTCTGTGTGAAATGCTTTACTGGCAGCTTGTGTTCCTTATTCCATATCTTTTTCTAAACTTATCCAATTACTTCAATTCTTATTCATATTTAAAATAGATATATCAAGATTTAACATATCCAAAATTTACTTTATTCCCATTACTACACAAATTATAGTGTTAATTTAAATTTAGTATTACAATCAGTCCTGCTGCCTGCATTCTGCCTACAAATCTTATTCTGGCAGATACTGTTCTTTTGTTAATAACTTAATCAATACTTAACTAATTACTATAATTATTTTTCATATTGAAAATATACATATAAAATTATAACATATCCAAATTTCAAAATTTTTGGATCATTGAACAATTATTAGTGAATTTCCAAAGTCAAACTACGACCCTGAAATCCTTGTCCAAACAAACCCTGTTTCCATGTCTATAATTAATTCCATACTCATCCAATTACAAAACCATTTTACAGTTATTTATATAAAATATAAATAAATATGTTTCATTTTTTGACACTTTCTCTAATTAAGACTTTAAGATCCTCATATCTATAGAATACAGTACTCTATATTCTGTTTATCAGTCATTTCGGGCATATTACACTCATGACCTAATATCTCATAAACCACAAATGTAATTGAAAAAATATTTTACAAGATTATATATAAGACATAAATAAATACTTTTCATGTTGAACACTTCTTCTAATTCTGTCTCTAACAGTCTGTACAATAAAAATACAGTAGCATTTTCTAGAAAATTTAATTTTAGATCAATCACAGTTTTTACTCAATAACTCTTTCCTCACTTTAAATTTTATAAATTTCTTTTATAGAAATCTAATTAACATATTTATATACAACTTTTATGTTTTGTCCATCCTCAAATTAATTCATTAAAATTTCAAAATATTAGTCACAAATTACTGCCTCAAATTAGATTTCAAAAACTATATTAACCCTAGCTTATTCTTTATATTTTTAGCTTAAATCAATTAATTTCCTACTTAGTTAAACCACAACTTACACAAATTCAATTAAAAGAATGAGTTTAAGAATAATACCTCAAATTAAAATGCTTGAATCCCACTTCTTTTTGCTCCACCAAAAGCTTGAACATAATTTTTCTATCATATTTTTTTTTTCATCACTTTTCTTTCTCTCATCAATTTTCCTATCTTCTTTTGATTGATTTTTATGGAAAGGTTAAGAGAAAATTTTTTTTAGTTGTTTTTCTTCCATTTGGTTTGGCCACTCCTTTCTCAATAGCTATCCTTATCATCTTTTTATATACACCAAAAGCCAACAAAAAAAGTTGAAGATAAAAATAAAATTTTCTAGAATTTTGACTTATTTGTCACCTTTTCAATTAATTGATAAAGCAATTAATTATTTTTTATATAAAAAAAAAATCATATCCTCACTATCATGGCCGGCCACCTTGGCTTATTTCTAGAATTTTGGTGTAAATGATGGGTCCCATAACTTTATTTAATTACACTTTGGCCCAAAAATTTTTTTATTTGTATTTTGACCTCAAAACTTTCTGTAATTTATTTTATCTATTCTGTTTAGATTCAACCTCAAGTGTGGGGAGTTAAATACCTCATTTTAAGTTGTTCTATTATTTAAAAATAGTTTTGGGTCATTTCTAGATCCCAGACAGTGGATTTTCATAATTACCCCCCAAAGTTGCTATAAATTATAATTTTGCCATTACTCTTATTTTTAGTATTCCAAAATATTTTTCAACTCTTTCTTTTTATCATAATTTCACATAAAAGTAACTAACTTAATCCCTCTAGATCTGGGTCAAAAATTCTTAAATTAGTCGGGAAACTATTTTCCCAGCAATGTAATTAACACCGGTATTTTCCGGGACAATATCTTCAAAGTGGTCCGGTTGAGGCTCAAAATTTTTTAAATATTATTCTCTATCATTCTCTATATATTTCAATAATCGATTAAGCCTATTCATACTTCAATTAATACTTCATCAATCATTGTAATTCACTATATCCATGTATTATCTACTATTCTATCACACCATCTTCTGTTCTTTTTACTGGGGTATTACATAGTCCTAAGTATAAATATGAAATTTAGGAAGAATCCTAGATATCCCAAATCAGGAACATGAAGGTCCTAGAATGTGGGAACAATCTATACTACCAACACCCGTAGAACTCTGCTATTATATTTTACTCAATTCAATTATTATCATATTCATAAAGTTTCAATTCATCATCATTAGCTAATAATAATATAACACATTAATTTATCATATATTCAAACAGTTAAGATGATTGACATTACCACTATATTAGTTATACATCAAAATATACAGCTAGTCTATTAGTACCATAGAACTTTCTACAGAGTCAAAACATATGAAATATATCTACTTTACGTTATGACAATAGTTCTCAAAGAAGAAAGCCTTTGGAATCGCTTTTATTATACCTTAAGCCTGAAAATTGTTAAACCATTAAAGGAGTGAATAATAATACTCAGTGAGTCATAAATATATTGTTATACTCATATAGACTAGTGTCAAACCCCAACACCGCCGGTGCGACGGTCCTAGGGAAAGGGTAGGCATAAAGCCACCATAAACCCATATAACCCTTAACTAAACATGTCTCATACATAACAATATACACTTATTCAATGCAAATATCATATCTCATAATTAATCATTTTATATCATGACATCTCTACTTGTTCCCTACCGATCAAAAGATAGTTCTAACATCAAAATGGAACAAATGAGAGACTACAAATGCCATCCATGGCAACAAAATCGAAATCCATTTCATATCTATCTATGGAGCTCTAAAATAATACTTCTCAATAGACATGATTATATATATACATAATAAAAATAATATCTAAAATAATTACATCCAAGCTTCTTGTGAAGAAGAAGTCAAGAAGCTCTATCCTCTGGATTAGCTCTCTCTCGAGCTACACTAGCACCTGAAATCCACAAAAAAGGGATGAGCCTTCAACTCAATAAGATATGAGCTACATAATGCTTTAGGTTAATTAAGAATCTGGGTAACAATTCATGGACATACATATACATATACTTGGCATGAAAGAATCTTAAGCTTGTACTTGAAGAAGAATATGAGTGCTTATAACAAATAGCACTATCAAATCATATCATAAATTAAATCATGGTTCTCATTTAGAACATAAGAATGTCTGCAAAGGATGGTATTATCAAATCATATATAAGATGGAACTAATATCATATCATAACATATAAGTAGTCTTGCTAGCTTAGCGTAACACATATGCTTGCACGGCATATGCCTAGAGCTCATGGCCCCCTCTAGGTGGAGCACTGATAAAAATCCTATCAACTGGGCTCCCATTATGCACATGGACCAATGAATTTACTCTCATTGGGAAAAATATTCTATACTTATGTATATCAAAGGGTCATCATAATAAAGTATTCTCAAAAATTCGAATTTGGTCAAGAGACCATTTATCATGCATATCAAAGACTCACTTATGATCTTGGTCCAAGAAAAATAACCAAGTCATTCTTATATATTAAATGATTTCATTAAGGAGG
>CANXYC010115623.1:0-11323 GCA_948193065.1 Aleurites moluccanus | reverse complement strand
GAAAATAAGGTAAATTTTCTTCCTAAGCTATTTTCTTTGGATTTATTTAAGTCTATGGGTTAGGATAATTAATTCTGGGTATACAGAATTTATTGCTAGTGATCTGAAGCTGTTAATGATAATTAATGTGGGAGAAATCTGGAGGTTGAGACTGTCATGAACAGTAACTCCGAAAATTTAATGCAGAAATTTCTTAAAGAGATTAATGAAATTTTTGTTGGGAATTAAGAATAGAGACTCTAAGATAATTAATTAATGGGAAACCATGTTGAATATTATTAGTTTGAAAAAATCCTAATTTTATATATTTGAAAAATTTCTTAGGAGGAGAAATTAGAATTGATTGAGGAATTAAAGTGAGCAGATTTCTAAAGAGAAATTTGTGTAAGAGGTAAGTATGAACATCCTATTTGATTATTGTTCTTTGAAATTAAAGTGACCAAGTATTCTTACACTTGATTATTCTATTGTATATATTTATATACTTGTATAATGAGAATGGCTTGATCAACCTTCTTGGATCAAGTTCATGTGTTCTTGCTTGTAAACCCGATTTGAATGATGTTATATGATGATGGTCTTGTGACCAATATGCTTCATATGAAATTAAAACCCATGACTCATGGATAGAATGCTCTTCCCAATGAGAGTAAATTCATTGGTCCATTGTGCACTTTGGGAGCCCAGCTGATAGGGTTTTTATCAGTGTTCCACCTAGAGGGAGCCATGATCTCTAGGCGCATGCCTGGCCAAACATGTGCGTACGTTAAGGTAGCAAGGCTACTGATACATATGTTATGATATAAGATCAGTTCTACCAGATGAGATTTGATAACGCCATTCTTTGTGGGCATTCTATGTTTTAAATATGAACCATGATTGGATTTATGATATGATTTGATATAGCCAAAATTATTATGAGAACCATGTTTCCTTCAAGTAAAGCTTATGATTTTCTTTCATGCCTATATGTATAAATATTTGTTCATAACCATGATTGGATATTCAAACACTTGATTTAAAATGTTTATATTTTACCGAGTTGAAGGCTCACTCCTCTTCTGTAGATTTCATGTGATAGCATAGCTCGTGAAGGAACTAATAGAGAGGATCGAGCTTCTTGACTTATTTATTCCAAGAAGCTTCATTGTAATAATTCTTTTGAGATATTTTGTATAATTATTAAGGGTATTATGACACAATGTGTAATGAGAGTATACTCTAGAGCTCCGTAGTTAGTCATTCGAGGATACTAATATATTTTGATGTATGATTGTTAACTTTTGGGTACTCTTGTTCCTCAGTGATGTGAGATGTCTCTTTTGATCATTAAGGAACAAGAGAAGGATATGAAATGATAATAGAAAAGTTATGATTGATGTTTAATTATATGTATGGACTTGACCATTGTATGATAATGTATGATGTTGTGATTGATATAATAGTATATGAGATTCATGATTTGTGAGTTATATGGGTTTATGGTGGCCTTAAGCCTACCCTTACCCTAGGACCGTCACACCACTGGAGTTGGGGTGTGACAGGAATGAGAAAAGGTTAGTGTTAGGCTTTTAAGGTTGATTTATACATGATAATATGAACATTTGGGATTTTTGGAAATATGAACTCAATTTTGGATGGTATGGATGATGGATAGATTGAGAGATAAACATAAGGCTAATGAAAAAATGGCCAAATGGAGCAGACAAAATCTTATTGGACATGGCAAGTAATAAAAGATAAAATGTAAAAATAGAAAGAGTTTATTTAATTCAAATTAGAAAATGAGTGCTCTAATTTTTTTTTCTCTGTCTTTTTTCTTTTTCTTCTTTTTTCTTTTTTTTTTTAGAACACAAATGACTTTTTTAATCTTTGGACATTCTAACATGTTGATTATTATATAAATTGTGTTGAAGAGGTTATAATGGAATTGAATCTTATTGGTTCAGGTTTATTCTGAAAGAATGGTAAGGTAAGAGGAGACGTGTCAAATAGGTTTAAAAGCGGTTAATAATATGAACTAAGCCAATTGGGGTAGATTTAGGCTAATGATAGTATGAATACCACTTGATTTTTGGTGATGATATGGAGTTGAAGCTACAAATGACTTATGTGTCATGTGTTGGGTGTTGATGGAGTTAATTTGAATGGAGTGAGGAATGGTCTTAGATGTTATTTTGTGAAGTATAATTAATTAATTACGCTATTTTATTGATATTAAAGAGATAATTGCTTATATCAAAAACTCATCTTGAACTTTCTTCCAAATGTACTTCAATTTTGAGTTTTGAAGCAAAATTTTCAAATATTTTCATCATATTATTCTCTAATATTTGCATGCCCCAAGAAGTATTCTCATTTTATAAAAAGAGTGTTTTTCGTTTCTAAATTTAAAAAAATTTTCTATGAAATTTCTCATGTCCAGAACTATTTCAATATACCATAGAGATACTTTTTATTTCTAAATCTAAAAGAAATTTCTTTGCAATTTCAAATGCCAATGGAGACTCAATATTCGCAGAAGGAATGAAGATAAAATCATTAATGCTCCTTTTTAAAATTCTTCTCAACACTTTTTCTTTCTTTTTTTGCTTTTTCTGCCTTTTTCTTTTCTTTTCTTTTTTTCTTTTTTATTTTTCTTTTTTATTTTTTTTTTATTGAAAAGAATCTACAACTATATAAATCTCCATATAAAATGTGATTCCCTTTGCAAAATTCCACTTTGAACTTCTAGCCACAAACTTTCCTCGACCTCTATTAATGTGGGTAAAAATCTCTATTTGAGGCAAAATCAATTAATTATAATTCACAAATATAGGAATGTTAATGAAACGTGTGATGAATCCATGGTTTGAGATGACTCTTAGGCTAATGTTTGGGGTTTTATGATGAACGTGGTTGCGCTAGTGAATACAAATATAGAATGGAAATGAGAGTCATCTTTTGAATGAAAATAAATGGGATAATATTTTAAGATGGTTCAGGTTTTAAGGGTCCAATAGAGAATTGGTTTGCAGAGGTATGATGAAGGTAACATGCATTCAAGTTAATGGTTTTCAAATTTGGTATATTTATCAGCAGTGTCTTGTAACAAACAATCAAAATATCAAAAATATCCCATGAATTAAAAATACACCTGTTTTATTTTCTCTTAATGAGAGCAATTGAGTGAATATAAAAAGAATAAATTGGTAAGAATTGATTCTCCTTTTTCTTTCTTTTTTTTTTTTTTTTTGAATGAGGTGATGCTTTTTGCAATGGAAGTATGGTGAATAGGTTCGAAATGTCTGCCTCAAAGTGTTCCAATGGAAAAGGTTGTGGGTTGATGGATTTTGGTAGAGAAAATGTTGGTTAATGTATGAGGGTGAAGTGAGGATGGACATTATTTTTAAAATGCATGGTCTTCAAAATATTTAGAATAACTCAAACTTTGATTTATTGGGGGGAAATGGAAATTTAAAGAGAAAGAAAAAAGATAGTGGGACATAGGTTGTTTAAAGAAAAGTGAGGTTTGGGTATTTTCCAAACTGAAATAATTAACCATTAATAATGACTTTAAAACAGAGATCACAAACAATTTTGGAAGAATTTTTTTGGATTTTGGTTTATGTTCTTTTTTCTGTGAATTTGGGGGGGAATTATACTTAGGATATGAAGAAAGCCAACTGACTCCAAGGAAAGAAAAATGTTACATGAAACTTTTTTTTTTCACTTTTACTTCATCAGGAATATAAGAAAAATAAATGTGGCGTCATATTTTATATGCTAAAATTCAAAACAGAGAATCTTATATTTTCGAAAGCTAAAGGTTTGAGCTTCAAGAATTTCTCAAATGAAACTTCCTCAACCTGAGGTACCACTGATGGTGGGGGTGGAGGAACTACATGAGGAACTAGAACATTAGGAACTACATGCACTAAGGGAGCCTGTTGTTGCCTTTGCTGAGTAATGAACTCAGCTATCATCTCATAGTTCCTCTGTAACTGATTCAACTACTGGGCCATATAAACCACATCTACTTGCAACTCTGGGGGAATGTCATCACCTCCTACTCTACTCACTGACCCTTCTTCAGAAGGTAACTCTCTTCTAGGATGGCCTCTACCACGTCCTCTTCCTTACCTCAGAGGCATCTCGATACTAATAAGAGAAACAAAGCAAACTTAGACTCAAAACACAAGATTAACGTAGATCTATACCAAAGGAATACACAACATAGACGTGACATGAATCCTATGCTCCGTAGTCATCTTAATCATGCAATTATACTAGGGAACTTGCACATCTATCTATCTATCTTATAATTATAAACATGTAGCTCTAATACCACCTCTTGTCACACCCCAACACCCCCGGTGCGACGGTCTTAGGGTAAGGCTAGGCATAAGGCCACCATAAACCCGTAGAACCCTTAATTAAACCTATCTCATATATAACAATATACACTTATCCAATGCAAACATCATATCTCATAAATCATCATTATATATCATGACATCTCCACTTGTTCCCTACCGATCAAAAGATAGTTCTAACATCAATATGGAACAAATGAGAGTCTACAAATGCCATCCATGGCAACAAAACCAAAATCATTCCATATCCATCTACGGAGCTCTAAAAGAATACTTCTCAATAGACATGATTATATATATACATAATAAAAATAATATCCAAAATAATTACATCCAAGCTTCTTATGAAGAAGAAGTTAATAAGCTTTATCCTCTGGATTAGCTCTCTCTCGAGCTACACTAGCACCTGAAACCATAGAAGAGGGATGAGCCTTCAACTCAATAAGACAACATTAACACTTTAGGTTAATCAAGAATCTGAGTATCAAGTCATGAACATATACATATACATATATTTGGGCATGAAAGAATCGTAAGCTTATACTTGAAAAAGAACATGAGTGCTTACAACAAATAGCACTATCAAATCATATCATAAATTAAATCATGGTTCTCATTTATAACATAAGAATGCTTGCAAAGGGTGGCATTATCAAATCACATATAGATAGAACTAATATCATATCATGACGTATCAGTAGCCTTGCTACCTTAACGTGACACATATGCTTGTGCGGGCATATGCCTAGTGCTCATGGTCCCCTCTAGGTGGAACACTGATAAAAATCCTATCGGCTGGGCTCCCATTGTGCACATGGACCAATGAATTTACTCTCATTGGGAAAAGCATTCTATACATATTGTAATAACCCTAACCGAAATTTAAAACAATTTAAGCGTAGTTACGAGAAATAAATATCGGTAGGTACTTTTTCATAAATTCTAGGAAATGTATTATTTAGAATTGATTATGGATAACTTAATTAGGTAGTATGGCAGCCTGGAAAAAAAATAATTGGGAGATTAAATGGAATTAGAAAGAATGTTAATTAATTAAATCAATTAAAAGACTTAAAAGGAAAACTTAGAAAACCTAGGTTTGAATATTCTTCAGTATTTGATTTTTAATAAATTCTAAAGCAATCTTTTGTCCAATTTTTTTCATATACCTAAAATTTGATGAATAATGGATGAGTTAAAAATAGAATTGAGTGAAATTAATAAAATTTAAATGCTTAAATATAGAAGTAAAAGAGATAGAAGAATAAAAAGAATAAAATGGTAATTTTGTAAATTTTGAGAAAATGGTCAAAATTTGACCAATAATTAAAATACTTAAAAATAAATAATAAAAAAATAGGCTAGGTAATGGAAAGTGGAGAGATCTCCACCAAATTAATTTATTTTAATATAGACACAATCAAGGGTAGATTAATTTCTTTTTATTTTTTTTTTGTTCAAAATTTCTTTTCTTAAATTCTAATTGGTTATTAATTTTTTTAAAATAAGTAATTAGATAAAATTATCACCATCTTCTTCTTCCTCTTTCCTTGGCTGAAAATCCCATCATAAAATTCTCCAAAATTTTGTTTCACCATACACAACTTAAATCACTCTCCAACTTCATCCGATCTTCACATCATCACCTTCAAAGCTCTCTTCTTTATCAAAATTGGTAGATAGTTGAGGAAATTTTTCAAGGGGCTTCAAGAGGTAAAATCTTTAACTAGTTCTATAATGTGATTTAATGAGTTTTAATGTTAATTTGGAGGTCTAATTAGTAAAAGAAAGTAGGATTAGAAGTAAATCTTTAGAAATTTGAAATTTTCTGTGACTTTACAGAATATTGGAGCTGAGTTTTCATACCCTTAAGTTTGGAATTTAAAGATTATTAAAACATGAAAGTTTTAGATTTACATATATAAATTAATTTTATTTAAGGAAGTTTTGTCAAATTTTTACTGTGTTGAGAGATATAAATAACTGAGTATGACTGACCGGATTAGGGTTTGTGCTGAGAGACCCTACTGAGTTTTGCAATTTTGAGGTTATTAAGTTCTGATTCAGGGAAAACTCAAAACATAAAAAATCTTTCCCTATGTCTTATCTAAAATATCGTGAAAACATAACTGAATTTTAATATCTAAATAATGATTTACAAGTGAAATAGTATAGGTTGCTCGCATAGGAATTGCATGGTAGATTGCAAGATGCAGGACTGAATTTGAAATTTCACCATAAATTGTATAAAGTATAGAAAAATATGAATTTTGGATATATTATATCCTGAGATGTATAGTTTAATTAGGAAAAATAATTAAAGAAATTGGATAAGGATATAGGGAGATATGACTGAGAGAACCAAGGCTGCCAGTAGGATGAAAGTTGAAAATAACCCTAAGAATTGAGAATTTCAGCGAAATTGATTAATTAGAGTTTTAATTAATATAAGTTCTTATCAAATTGACACTAAGTTATATTTAATTGTATGTGTATCATCTAAAGGGGGATGACAAAAAGATTCATGATCACCTCTTTTGTCTTTGTTAAGTAGTGAAGAAAGATCGATTTTGGATTTTTGTTTTTAGAGGTGAGTAATATACATACTATTTTACTTGACATTGCCTTAAAAATCTAATTGTTAAAATTGCCATGAAATACCATTGTTGATCAAAAGTCCTAATTGAATGATCCATGATTATTTCTATGCTTTCTATGAATGCAAATGAACCCCTTTTAATTGGATTTGCATAATTAGCCAAATGTCTTGTTAATTGACACCTTGAAAGTGCTTAAGAAATTCTTTGATATATAATGATTAAGCACTATATATATAGCATTAATGAAATGATAGAAGTTTTAATGACATTGTGCACAATAGTTTAATGATCCTAGCTAGGAGGGGGTTAAGGTCCTAGACATGTGGTCTGATCAAACCGTATGAGTAAATAGCATGCTACCGGATTGTAGCCTCTGCTTAAATGATCAATAATGATTCTGTCATTTTATGATGATATGATATATTATATATCTTAATGCCAATGTGAAACCAAACCTACATATTAAATGGCCTCAATTTTATGAATCTTTTATTTGATTAATGATCCCATTATTATTAAATTATGCTACCATTATCTTTCTTGTAAGAGATTCCTCACCTAATCTCACAAGTAAGATAATATGTGTATTACTCACTGAGATTAAATTCTCACCTCTCATGGTTCAATGTTTCAGGTCCATAGTAGATAGTGGTGGTTCCAACCCATTTCCTCCTTCCAAGCTTAGAACCGGCAGTATCTATGTAACTGCCTTTACTTTGAAGATATAGTATTTTTAGTTAATCTATAGTTGCTCCATGATTATGATAGTATTATAAAATATGTATAAGTATTATGTTGTCACCCGAGGAATATTAGTAATAAATATTTGCACTTTAATTAATTAATTCATAATTTACTGATAATGGTTTATTAATTGAAGTACAAAAATGTGATATGAAAATGGAGTTGAGTATATAAGGTGGAATTTTAGAAGTGTTGATTTTCTTGCAGGTTGTGTAAATTGTAAATATTAAGTAAGTCGATAACTTGGGATGTTATTTTTACAAAGGAGACTCTGGTGAAATTTTCTTAAAAATTTTCATAAATATTTTTTTTTTTTTTTGTTGTTAAGTTATGAATCCAGAAGGTTTCTATAGGGATCGGTAGCCTTAAGCTAAACCTTTCCCTAGAATCGTCATATCCTGGAGTATAGATGTGAGAAAGTTAGTATCAGAGCATAAGTAATTAAATAAAACAACTATCATTAAAAATAAGTCAATCATGGAGCATAGGATTCTTCCTTATCGTCATTTGATGTTATTCGTTATATATGCTATTATGCGTTCCGTAAATTAATGATCTTATGGTTTCTATTTTTAGTGAATATGCCACCTAGACGTCGTGAAGCGGAATTCGTACCTATTAGGTAGGGACGGTCTCACCGAGTTAGACAAGAGGAGGCAATGGCCTCGAATGTTGCTCCTGATAGGGAGGAGGTTGTTGAGCCACCACAGGCTAGAAGAAGAACAAATGAAGAGAGGTTGGAAGAACATGTGGAATTTCTTATTAGAGAAAATCAAGAATTGAGGAGGGAAATGGAAGAATTGAGAAAAGTCAGGCATGAGCCACCTCCAACAGTGATTCCACCAGCACATGCTCCTCTACCTGTTCATGTTCAGCCACCAGTTCCTCAAGGCGGTTTGGTTCCTCGACAGGTAGCTAGAAGAGTGATTGATGATGGGCGAGTAAAGTGTTTACTTTTCTCAAGATGGGTCTGTCAGAATTCAAAGGGGAGCATGGTGATGAACCTAATGAATTTCTAGAAGAACTTGAGAAGGTTATTATAATGTTGCCCTGTTCTGATGCTAGGGCCATTGAATTGGTGGGTTTATTATTAAAGAGAAATGCTTGGTCATGGTTCGAGCAGCATGTTGAAGAACCATTGTACAGTGATAATCTTCTTACCTGGGAATAGTTTAAGTAGATAATGATAGATGAATTCTTAACTGAGGGAGAGAAAAAGAAAAGATTGATGCAATTTGATCAGTTAAAGGAAGGAAGCATGAGTGTTGCAGAATATGCTAAAGAATTCCTCAGATTGGCTAAATTTGCAAAGAGTGTGATTCCAAATGAAGCTGCAAAGATTATGAGATTTCGAAGAGGGTTACATGCACATCTGCATAATATTTTGTTAGCTACAGAATATAACTCCTTGACCAAGCTGATAGGTAAGGCGGTTCAGATGGAAGAAAAATATAAAGAGAAAGTTGAAAGGGAGCAGAAGAGGAAGGGTGCCTTCGGAGGGCAAAGCAACAAAAATAAAAGGGGTAGCAACAGTTATCAGTCTAGATCCTCTGATATGGGTACTAGGCTAATTCAGAGACCAGTTGAGAGTAATAGTCGAACTAAGAGCAGGTCTGTGGCTGCTTCATCCGCCCCTCGGATGTTTCCTGGTACCTTTAGATCAGAGAGGGCCAATCAGACTTTTCCTTCTTACTCTCAGTGTGGCAAGCAACACCCAGGTCCTTGCAGATTTATTACTGGAGCCTGTTTGAGATGTGGATAGCAGGGTCATTACATCAGAGATTGTCCACTTACTCATGGGCAGCAGGCAACACCCACTACATCTCAGCCTTCAGTCCAACAGAGTTAGAATAATAATAGAGGCTCTGGAGACAGAGGCAGAGTGTAATACCTGTTATTTTTTTTTGTTATTTTATTAATTGTATGTTTGTTGAATTGATTGAGGATATATAAATGTTTTGAGGAATCCAGAATTTTGTATGCAGGAAGGAGTTTGTGAGGCTGATTTCATGATCTTAAAGGAATAATTTGGTAAAGTGTAAAACACAAAAGTTGTATATTTATATCTCATATTTAGGTCTATAAAAGGGTTTTATGAAATTTTGTGTGTGTGAGGAGATATACCTCCTTCACCAAGACCTGTCTGGTTCATTATTTTCTGTAAGAATCTGAGAATATTTAATTTTTATTGAAATGATTGAGGCTGAATAAGACAAAAGTATAAACATGAGAAATGTTCCTTTATGTTTTATGTTGTTGGCTGGAAAATTTCAGAAGAATTGGATAAGTATATCTCAGTTGAGAGTGGAATTAATCAGACCTATACAGACGATTTTGGGCAGTAAAAGTCAGGGTAAACTTTAGAAATTCACCATAGTTTGTGTAGACCTCTTTTTGATTTGAATTTTGGATATATTGGACCTTTGAGTGTCTGTTTTAAGTGACAAAAAGAATCATAGAGTTTGGATATCTGTAACTCATTTGCGAGCTGGTTTATTATGAGTTAACGAAGAAGGTTTTCCAGCACAGCAGATATTAGTGGTGCGAGCCGGCAATGCGAAGAGGCATTGAGAGCTGACAATGCGAAGTATCATTTGCGAGTTGGCATATGCGAAGTGGGATTGACGAGGTGGCAATAGGCGAAGAAGATGATTGGTGAAGTGGGATTGCCGAGGCGGCAATAGGCGAAGAGGAGAATTGGTGAAGTGGAATTGCTGAGGTGGCAATTGGCGAAGTGGGATTGCCGAGGTGGCAATAGGCGAAGAGGAGAATTGGCGAAGTGGAATTACCGAGGTGATAATTGGTGAAGCAAAGAATTGGCGAAGTAGGATTGCCGAGGTGGTAATAGGTGAAGAAGAGGATTGGCGAAGTGGGATGGCCGAGGCGGCAATAGGCGAAGAGGGAAATTGGCAAAGTGGAATTGCCGAGGCGACAATTGGTGAAGTGACATTCGTGAGCTGGCATATGTGAAGTGGCATTTGCGAGCAGGCAATGCGAAGTGGCATTGCAAGCCGGCAATGCGGAGTGGCATTTGCAAGTTGGCTTATGCGAAGTGGCATTTGCCGGAGCGGATTGGCGAGGCGAGCTAGCGAAGCGAAATTGAGAGGCAGTAGCCTATTTAACCAGTTATCCAGTAGCTATGTTTCACAATTTTCTTCTTTCTTTTCTTTCATTCTTCTTCATTTCTTCTCCTATCTCTTTCCGATTTATTCCATTCTTTTTCTAATGCATTAATACTCAGAATTAATACATTAAATCACTAGATTAACTCATTTAAAAGGCTTCAATCATCATTTTAGCCTAGATCCTTCAAGAACTCAATTTTGGAGAAAATAAGGTAATTTTCTCCAAACTTCATTTTCTCATTAGATTAAGAATTTCTGGTAATTACAATAGTTATTATGAGTATATGGAGTCTATTATAAGTAATTTAAGACTATTAATTTTGATAGATATGAAAGATATCAAAATTTATGAAATTGGTGAATAGTGATATGAATAGTAAGTACGTTTTGAATTTCAGATTTTCTTTAAGAGATAAATTAAATTGATGTTAGGAAACAATAATAGAGACTATAAGAGGGTTAAATTACAAGGAATTATATTATGTATTATTGATTAAGG